>JAOBSW010000380.1:0-127722 GCA_026214975.1 Gentiana macrophylla | reverse complement strand
AAAACGCCTCGATATTCCGCCAGGAGAGAGTCGACCAGGGGCTTGCACTGTCGGGTGTGGCATCCACTTCCCGATCTGGACCCTTGGTCCTCCTCTCTTCATTCCGCACACAAACCTCTTCCGTCGGATCGACGGATATCCAGGCTTCGATCCTCTTCCTCTTCTCGGTATCAATTCCTCAATCGAAACTTGTCCAACTCCTTTCCCTTGTTGTGACCAAACTACAATTTCGCCACCTCGATGTCTCCTTTTACTTCATGGGTTCCATACCATGCGCAGGAACTTCATGTCTTTGTTGTGGAATGTCGAGATGACGGCCCTAAGATCGTATAAGGCAGGCCGACTGGTAGTATCACGTTATATCCCGACGGGCCTTGACCACTTACATAGGTCATCTCCATAGTTCGGCCCTTTTCTCCGTCTCCGACTGTTGTTAACAAATTAATCGATCCGACAGGGTGGATGGCCTACCCTGTGAATCCAAACAAAGGAGTAGACAACGGTATAATGTCTTCATCTTTCAGCTTCATAGCTTTGAAAGCCGAATAGTAGAGAATATTTACGGCGCTTCCACTGTCGACACAAACTCTTTTGATCCGACCTCGACTTATGACTGCTTCGATCACCAACCCTTCGCTATGACTATGGGAACTCGGAATATCATCTTTTGGCCCGTAGCCCACTTCCGTAGTAAATCTCAGCCTCTTCGATTCTCTTGATCTATCTGAAGAATGTCGACTCGATCGAGGTCTATCTGGTTCATGCTCTGCAACAATCGTGTTTACATCATATCCGGCACGATTATCACGGTGGGGGTCTCGATTCTGATCTTCTCGATGGTCATCACGGCGATTATCTCGGTATATTGGCTCAGCCGACCTGTCTTGACGATTTCGATTATCTCAACGCGGGGATCGATCCTTCTTTCCATTATAAGTCTTCCTCTTGTACTCTCGACGGCCTTTTGGCTCGTCCTTTCGACACTGTCAATCACCTCATCCAATCGACCTCTTGAATACAAAGCGCCGATATCCTCTTCGGATCGAAACATTCCTCCGTGTCGCGCCCCACGCCTCGTGATAGTCGCAATACTTATGAGTGTTCTTCCTTTTCTCTGGGTCTTTGGACATCGGCTTAGGTGTCCGGGCAATGTTCTTTTTGATCATAATCGCTAATACCTCACCCCGAGACCGGTTGAGCGGTATAAAATCTCGATCTTCGATTCCGCTTTCTTTCCAAGCCGATCCGATATCGGAGCCAGAAGTCGATCAAACACATTGGTCTTGCTTTCTTCGTTCCGACCCCTAGGTGACCGCTTGTCCGGCTTCGAGTCGTTCTCTCAATTGAGGCCAAGTGAAATGGTGTGCAAGCGCATCGCCTCTTCACCTTGGCAAAACTTATGGACTATGTTCACACATTCGTCCATGTCACTCGGCATCTTCTTAGACAACTTGTCATACAATTTCATATTCCGCAAACCTCCAACGAAAGTATTAACTTGCGCGAAGGCATCACCGGCATTATGCACTTTCATGGCCTCGAGATTAAAACGCCTCATAAAATCGATAGTGGTTTCTCCTTTCTCCCTCGCTTGATGTTCATAAGGTGGGTAGCACTAAGGTGGAACTTCTTTTCCCGATGAAAGCGTCTACGAACTTCTGTCCCCAATTGTAAAACTCAAAATCGACCCGGGCCGTAGCTTATGGAACCACTCCCGGCTCGACCAGGAGAGCAACGTGTCGAAAGCTCGACACTTCATGGCATCATTGGCGCTTTCTCAATCTCATCAAGGATATATATCGATCTGAGATGGTCCTCCGGGTCCGTTGTACCGTCATAAGGTTCCATCTTGGGTGGTTTGAACGACTCGCAGCATCGATATATATCTCTATCTCGGGACTAAAAGGTGATTCGAGCCATTCTGCGGACGGCCTCTTGCTCACGATGCGATTGAACTCGCTTCGATACTCTCTTCGACCGATGCACTTGCCTTTCTTGTCCATGATGCTTGTGGGCGTTAGTCACGCCGATTTCGATCGCACCTTCCTCGCATTCTTCTTGGGGGTCGATGTGCCTCTTCCCTAGCATTATCAATTTCTTTACGACCGGTGGGTCTAATAAGTGTTCTCCAGAGGATTGCATTCCCTTACCAATAAATGCCGACGCCACCACCCTTTTAGGGCTTCTTCATCTAAAGATGCTAAGTGATCTCGCCATATCTTGGTGCGGTGGGGGGAAGCCGAGGCCTGGGTGGATCTCAGCAACAAGGGTCTAGATCCAGTGGGACCTCTTGAATGAGAGGAACCCTCTTTGGGTCCATGTCCGTCTGTTCTTCGACCTGCGGGTTCCCCGCTTGTCATCTTCTTTCTTCTTTGGTGGAACCATTACGAGATCTTTACCAACTCACCGGTAGAAGCCCCTCCTTCTAGCGCCAAATGACGATGCTAAATTACGCACCACCGGTCAATCAGGGCCACGTGTAATCTAAGGGTGAGCTGTAAAAGGGTCGAATGGCTGAACTTTTTAGGAAAGATAGTGTTTTTAGGGGGTTTATGGCTGAGTCCAAGAATGTATCTTGGATTGCCTACGTATCCTGTCTTATCTCCCAGGAATCAAGCCTTACGTAGTTCCTGGAATGATGTATTTATAGGTACATGTCCTTCCTATGCCCTAAATTTGGACGTAAATACCCTTAAATGGGCCTTGACCCCTTGTCCAAGTAAACAACTAGATGGTGGGCCTGGGGACCTGGACTGGAGGCCTTGGTATCGATTCGATTCATACCGACATGGGTAATCGAAGTGGGACACTTTGTAGAATCTGCCAAGAATCGCTGGGTTTACTGGTGCGTGCGTCGTGTCGATCCGACATCCTTTGTACTTAATATGGACTTTTCCATATGCCAGCTGGACCACTCAAATAATTCCACGTGGAGAAGTAAGCCCCCGTATCGTCAAAGACATCTAATAAATAAGCGGGTCGTCCTTCATACGTATTTCTTAAATACACGTCTGCGTACATATCTAAGTGTCGACCATTGTTATCAAACCCGGCCAGACCCGATGGTTCAACCCGGTGACCTGGACAAGGAACCGGGCTGATTCAAGCATCAACCAGTTTAAGCAAGCGACCAGCTCAAACCCGATAAATCCTACGGTTCAACCGTTGACCTGGTGGACACTGGTTGAACCAATGGGTCAAGTAAATTTAGTGAAAAAACGTACGAAATGGGTATCGAACCGGTTTTAAATAGCAAAAATACTCAAATTTCTCCGATATAATGCAAATAATTAATTAATCTTTATGAGCACTTATTATTTGTTATAAATCTACATCAAACGCATATTTTTTTTGTTACGAAATAAAACTTAGAAATGTCTTACAATATGTTACTTAACATTTTGCTAAATAATGCAAGTCATATTTTCCAACAAACAATACATTTAGTTTTTTAATATTTACGATAAGTGCATCACCTTTCAAATAAAAACATACTTACGTGTATAAAGTAATTAAAGAGTTGATGATTTTTTTAGCATTGTATTATTGTACATATTCTTCTATAATAATCACATAAATTATAATTTGAGTACATAAATTGTACTCACTCCGTTTTTTTATCTTTCGTATAGAAAATAATTACACAGACAAAGAAAATGATTAACGTGGCTTAAAAAAAAAGATAAAATAACAAAATTATCATTCCCTCCTTGTGCATGGAAAATTGTACCAAAATTTATGTTATTAAAATGAAGGGTAAAGGTGGGAAAAAATATTAAATGCCGCATTGGTATTGTAAAATGACAGATAAACAAAAACAAAGCAAATTCTGAAAAGTGAAAGTTAAAAAAAAACGAAGGGAGTAACTCATAAGGTGATACAAAGTTTCATATCATTATTTACTTGAATATAATTATCAGATTGTATATTTCTCATGATATTGTATATTATTTACTACTATATTAATCTTTTTGGTTGACTAAAACAACTCGACGGTTGAACTCGTGACCGCCGTGACCAGTGACTTTTCCGGTTCAACGACTGGGCCCGGTCTGACAACTATGGTGTCAGCACGCATTAATGGATGAGATCCACAACTATCTTTACAAAATAAAAGACATATAATACGTGGTAGTCTAACCGTATTAATAATGTCCCATTATCAATACATACGACTAGGAATATTTAAGAACTAAATCATTCACTGTGAATCGAAATCTCATCAATCATAATATCACAATATGATTTCTCCATCACAATATAATCCTAGAGACATTTTTATATATTACTAGTAAAATACACGTGTCTCGCACGTGTTTGGTTAGATTAATTTTTTAAGATAAGAACAAATAAAATTTAAGTTTAATGTTACGAATATCGTTAATTATGTGTTTAAGTTAGATAAAATAGGAATACTATAATAAAAAATATTATTGTTATAAATTGATTTCATGTTTGGTAGATTTATTTTATTTCTCTTATTTATATGCATTGAATTACAAATGCTATTGAGATTTTTTTCCCACAAAGAACTAAAGTTTTATTATCACTGAAACATAGACAATTTACAATAAAAGCTAGCCTCGGCTAGACTAACGACCCGGACAAACGCCGGACTACAACCCGACCTAACGCCGGACTAACCTGGCCGAACACCGGACTACGCCGGACTAACCTATCAACACAAACTGAGACTACACCACAACGAAGTCGAGTAATATAATTCAAAGAGATTGTTGAACGAAAGGGAAAAAATTCTCCAAAGGTTTAAGGGGCGTTGAGACACATTGATCCTCTAAAGCCATCTATTACCCGACAAACACATATTACAAACTAATCAACTAAAACAAACTAATACCAAAGAAAAACGAACTAAAAAAACAACCTGCAGTCATGTATTCGAATGATATATTAAAATATTTCTCTCATGTCCTTGCAAGTGACGGACCCATAAAATTTCAGAGGAGGGGTCCAATAAGAGTAAAATTTTTGTCAACGGATTTATAATTGTTTTTATGGGTAAAAGTTAACTAAATTTTTTTGCGGGTCTGTCTTCCCCGTTTAGTACTACGTGTATCCACCCAGGGTCCCTCGTATATCTATAGATATTTTTTAAATTTATCATAACTTAAATAACATCATTAGAATAGCATGCGTCCAAAAAGCCACGTGTTGTTTTAAATACCTTTATTTTTTGACTAACTTTCTATTATAACTTCAAATAATATTTCTTCAAAAATTATTGCCAGTCAAATTTATTAACCATAAAGATGGTGAATTATTAATTGTGTAACATGAGTATTATTGAATCATATTTATTCTTTGTATAATGATCAACTACGATGAGCTAGAAAAAATATATATCTTAAACTCTATAACAATGAGCGAAAATTCACTATATTGTTGATATAAAAATAATTTCTTTAATACATGGTTTATTTTGATCCAAAAATAATGAGAAATTTATTATGGTGAAAATCAACTGACATTATAAGTTATATGTTATATCGAGAATTAAATATTATGTTTTCTTAATAATCAGTTATATTACATAATTACAACATCATTTTATTTCTAGTTAAACAAGGGTCATTATATTTGGTCAAGATTAAGTTTTTTAATCTACTATTGAATTTTATCAATATTGTAAACGAAACATGTGGAGACACCAAATTCAATTTCAAGTTGTATAAATTACATAAATATATTTTAATTGTTATACAATCATTATTCATGCTACATGAATCTACTTCTTTAATTTATAACTATATAATTTTGTTATAAGTTAGCATCGTAAGTTTGAATTTGAATTTGGATAAGGATAAATAAGGATCATTATATATTTTAATATACAAATATGCGTAAACTATAAATTTTAATAACTAGTTCTAGTATGTTTCTTATGTTTGAACTTAATTATTTCTAAACCTACTCTCTTTCTCTCTCTCTTTTTCGCACTCTCTAGAAAAAGCCCATTTCTTCAGCTTTTACCTTACCGGCGCCGGCCGTCGAAAGGCGCCGCTGCCGGCCTTTTCCCGTCTTTTCTTTTGTGTTTTTTCTGTTTAGCTTGTTGGTCTTTGTCCCGACCCATCCACTTCCACTCCGTATCCGTCCTTGGTATGGCTTGATCTGATTTGCCATCTCCTCCCTTTTCCGTTTTGGTTAGTGGCGGTGCTGTCTCTTGTTTTCTGGCTCGTTTCTTCATTTAGATCCTATGGGTATGAGCCGCTGTTCGTAGAGAGCATGCTTTCTGGCGATGGATTTGGCTGCCGGATCTTTGCCGGAATCATGTTTACGGTCACCGGTTGGCTAACCAGTTGATTGATTGCTGATCCTTTTAGTATGTAGGATGAGGCTTGGATATGGTGTTTCTTTCCTCGCGTGGCGGCTTGTGGTGGTGGTGGGTGGTTCGGGCAAGCGGCTTGGCTGTTTCCTTAACCGATTGGTGGTGCTATCCATTTGCTATGCGGCTTTCATAATTCCGTTAAAGCCTCCGGGCTCTTAATTAGCATTTATGGTAGTCATTCTCTTGACGTAGGCGTTAGTCATCTCTTACGGGCTTCTCTCTCCGCCCGGAGGCGGCGGCCGGTGGTAGTGGACTACTGTGGCGCCCTCCATGGTTTACGGCCTCAGCTTTGCTGTTTTTTGTTGTTAATAGTGTTTTAGTTTGTCTTGTATTTTGTTCAGTTTGTTCTAGTTTCTAGTTTTTGTTGTGGGGTGAAGCTCTCGGCCTCTTTTGGCTTCTTCACCCCTTTTATCAAGCCTGTCTCACGGAGACTCTCGGTCTTGATAGCCCTGATCGGCGTTGTTAGTACGGTAATATGCCGCGTTGTAGTACGGCTTTGGCCGTGTTGTAATCTTTGTTTATTTGGTTTTAATAAAACTTTCGTCCTTTGAGGAAAAAAAAGAACTTAATTATTTCTGATAAAATAAATATAAAAAATAAAGTTAAATATCTACCATACTTATGTAACATGAATTTTATTTAGGTATAAGGGGATATAAGAACCAAGTGTAGATGCTATTAGGCAAATAGGACAACTTTGTAAAAATTTGGTATTTAGGACAATCTTTTTTTTGAAATAGACAATTCTATTAATTAACGTCTGCAAAACATGCGTCTAGAACATCCCCAGGTGGCAAAGTGCCCCAAGAAGTCATAGTAAGTAAAGATAAAGCATGTCGCAATAGTAGGTGCGTGGGTACATTGCCAATACGGCGAACAAAAGAGAAAGTAATAGAATCGAAACTAGGAAGTCGAGCTAAGTAGTCCTCGGAAGAAAACTGACCATGGTCAGAATGTCCCTACAGGGTGCCTAAGCCAGCGCACACAAGCCAGATAGTGCTTTCCACCTCCACTCGCAAAGAAATGCAAGCGCCGCGCCTCTACCAAGCCAAATAGATACATCGAAGCTCCATATACTGCGGGCGGCCTCTCTCGTCAAAGGGCAACTGCGCGGAGTGCAAGATCGCCCTACCGAATCACGGAAGACAAACCCAATACCTGCGCGATCCGCCCTCACCGCCGCATCAATGTTGCATTTCAATACCCCCTCAGGCGGCCGAGCCCAAGAATCCGCCAAGTGCTGGGGCGTCCCTTGCACTCGGTAGGCTGCTAGAGCCTCAGTATACTCGGCCGTCACAGCCAATGAACGCGCACACACCGCCGAAACATAAACAGGTTGTCCATCAAACACCGCGGAACATCGCGCTTTCCATATCCCACCACATTAGGCCCACAATTCGCACTGTATGCGGCACCCCTCGCTCCGCTAGGTGACGCATAAAGAAATCTGCAAAAGAGGACGATTGGAGATACTCCAAAACTCCATAGAAAGGAGAGGCCCGCCAGATCAAGTTCGCCATCTCGCACTTGAACAAGACATGCCTCAGGGTCTCAACTGTCTCCCCACACGCCAAGCATGTACCTGTCCCAATATTACGCCGCATAAGGCCATGGCCGATTGCTAAGCAGTCATGAAGACACCTCCATAGAAAATGTTGAACGCGTGGCTGGACAGGGAGCTGCCAACATCGCCGCCAGACCTGATCGGCCCCGGCCGAAGTCCCTGGCCCAGCAATCAATGATGGCCGATATAGCGAGAGTGCCAGAAAGTACCCAGACTTGACCGAATAAATGCCGGTGCGATCATAGTCCCAAACTCGCCGATCCGGATGAGTCCCTGCGGCAATAGTAGTATCCAAAATAGCATTGGACTCCCAGGGATGGAATACCTCCTGAATTTGAGAAGCATCTCAAGTACGCGTAAGCGGCACGATCAAAGACGACACCTTAGCATCGGTCGGGAGTGAGTGACCTGCATAAGGTATGCGAAATGATGGCCGCTGTGTCGTCTATGCGTCATGAAACACAAAGACGGAATCCCCGTCCCCAACTCTCCAACGCATCCCACTAAGTAACAAATCCCTGCCCTCCAGTATACTGCGCCACATAAACGACGGCCGGGAACCCAATCTTGTCGACAAGATAGTGCCCTCTTCAAAGTATTTCGCGTGGAGTACCTGTGCCGCGAACGACCCGGATTGTACTGAATCCTCCACGCCTGTTTGGCCAACAGCGCCAGATTGAAACACTCCAAGTCTCGGAATCCTAGACCACCCAGGTTCTTCGGCAGACAACATGCATCCCAACTTTTCCAATGGATCTGGCGCCTTGTCTCTGTGTCACCCCAAAAGAAACCCTTTATCGTCTTTTCCAACTCTTGAATCAATATGGTGGGGATCTTGAAACACTGCATGATATATGTGAGAATGGCTTGGAGAGACGATTTGATAAAGACCACTTTTCCGGCCGGGGAAAGCAGTTTATCCTTCCAGCAAGCCACCTTTTTGCACATCTTGTCTCTCAGAAACTCAAAAAATTGACTCTTGTTGTGACCAACCACAAATGGCAGCCCCAGGTACTTACCAGACCCATCACCCAAGAAAATTTGGAGCATGTTAGAAACCTCTTCCCTAGCCTGTAAAGAAATCGCCTCCGAGAAGTACAAACTAGACTTATGAAAATTAATGGCATGTCCTGAAAGAGCCCCATACCTGGCAAACAGATCCACCAACGTCTCCACCACCCCGTCCAATAACTCAAAGAAGACCATACAATCATCAGCAAAAAGAAAGTGTGAGATAAAGATCTTGGCCTCTCTCCCAAATCTAATACCCCGAAGAACACCCCTACGTGCATAGTCATATAAAAGTGAAGTAAACCCCTTAGCGCAAATGATAAAGAGGAAAGGCGACAGCGGATCGCCCTGTCGGATGCCCCTTGTAGGCATAATCCTCGAACGGGGCTTCCCATTAATCAGGACCCGAAAGGAGACACCGGTGACACACCTGCGGACCAAATCAATAAATGGCAAAAGGAAGCGCATACGCTCCATAATACTCCAGATGTACTGCCACTCTACTCTGTCGAAGGCCTTGGCCATGTCCAGCTTCAAAGCTGCGTGATTGTGACAACCCTGCATGCCAGCCTTTAAAGAGTGAAAGGCTTCAAAGGCAATAATCGCATTATCGGTGATAAGGCGACCAGACACAAAAGCACTCTGAGTCCCCGAAATAACATCCCCAATCACCCTTTTTAGCCGATTGATAATCACCTGAGAGATGAGTTTATAAATAGAATAACAAAGCGCAATCGGACGAAACTCGGTCATAACTGTAGGAGTAGCTACCTTAGGTATCAAAGAAATAAAGGTTTCGTTAATCATACCTAGCGGAGCCCCATTATTCAGAATGTCCAGCACTATCGTCACGACATTATCACCTACAACTCCCCAGAACTTCTGCAAGAAAATCACATGCATCCCATCTGGTCCCGGCGATTTCCGTCCTGGCAACTGTTTCAAAGCAATATCAATCTCATCCCGCGTAAAGGGCATTTCCAATCCCTGCCGCTGGTCAAGATCAAGCTCCGCGAACTGTAAACCCTCGAGGTCTATATCTGACCCATTAGAGGAATAGATGCTCCTAAAATAATCCACTGCCGCACGCTCCATATCCTCCGGTTCTTCCCACGGCACCCCACTAGCATCATGCAACAAATGTATGGTATTGCGTTTCCACCTCGAGGTCGGCTTATGATGAAAATAGTGGGTATTCCTATCCGTCATCGCCAACCACTCACTCCGACCCCGCTGACGCCAATACTCCTCCTTCATAGTCTGCCACTGATCAATTTGTTGCATCAGAGCCCGTTCCTGTTGAACTGTATATCCGGGAGATTCCCGCAGTGTACGTAACTCCTCCTCCTTCTTCGCTATACGCTTCCTCAACTGCCCATGCTTATGAGAACTCCACTGCCGCAGTTCCTGGCGCACCTGCGACACCCGCCTTACAAAGGAGGACGGCCCCGTAACAGCACCCATCTGCCAAGAGTCACGAAAATACTCTGCAAACTCCTCATCCCGAATCCCAAAAGGATCATATCGGGGAATCGGCCGCCACCTAATCCGACCTCTAACAAAAGGGTTAACCGCTGACAACAAAATAGGGACAAGATCCGAAGGGACCTAGACAAATGATATACAGAGTGTTGCGGGAAGAGTGTCCGCCAACCCAAATTAGCTACTCCCCTATCCAAACGGACCCGAGTCGCCGTAGCATCTGCGCGCTTGTTCCACGTATACGGTGCCCCAACATACCCCAAGTCCAATAAATCACAATCTGCTAAAGCACGCTGCAAAGCCGCTATCTACGAATATGGCCTCAAATGCCGCCCCTCCTGTTTAGTACGCAACAAAACCTCATTAAAATCCCCAGCACTACCCATGAGAGCGTCATCCGATCACGCAAACGCCGTAGCAAATCCCAAGAGTGCTCTCTCTCGCTCACCACCGGATTACCATAAAACCCTTAAAATCGCCAGACAGAACCAGAAGCACTACGGATAACTGAGTCAATATGGCCCGAATTATAAGTAGAGATAGAGACATCCGTATCAGAATTCCATAATAATGCAAGCCCACCACTCGCCCCCGTACTACCCACAACAAGTGCACTACTATAACCCACGAACATACTCAAAGCGATTTTCATTTAACTTGGTTTCAGACAAAAACAAAAGAGACGGCGAATAAATATTTACAAGGCCCTTTAAAGCATGAACTGCTCGGGGTTGGCCGAGCCCCCGGCAGTTCCAACATAGAATATTCATGGTGCCAGGTGGGCCTGCTCCTCGGCAGACTCCACCAATGACAAAAAAAGTGAAACACAACTCTTCTTAGTGTCAACATCCCCGTCCACACTACCATCAGCTTTACGTTTTTTCTCGATTAACTGGAGAGCCCCCGAGGCGACTGGTGTACCCCGACCACGTCCTAACCGTTTAAGTGTTGACACCCGCATCCGGGACCGGTAAACGGACGGAAGTGCATGCATGTCTACTCCTGGTGCAAGAGAAAAAGTAGGCGCCATACTCAAACTATTATCCAAAGCTCCAGCCGAACTCCCCAAGTCACCCATATCCATAGCCCCATGAATTCCCGCCGGAAGCAAGGAGCTGTGTGAGCCACCATCATCCCCAGCAAGCAAATCTGGATCTTCCATGACATGATTATCGTCCACCCCATCCAACAACCCCCCAATCAGCTGCATGGTATAAGGAACCAATGCCAACGAGTCCGACCCACCACTATCCGGTTCATGCGTACCCCCGGCACCTTGCTCACCGGTGCTCTCTAACTCCACCTCCTTCAACAATTGTGATCGTCTTTCCGCCTTAAGCCGTGGCCCATACGGCAAGGACCGTTTCTCTGCCGCCGTTAATTCATGCTTCAAGCTCAGGCACACCCCCACCGTATGATCCAACAAACCACAAGAAAAGCATATGTTTGGTAGCCTCTCCAATTGGATCTTGGCTGTCAAAGATGCCTATTGATTAAGGGAAAAAATCGACCATCCATTTAGATAATTACCTCGGCTTGCAAAAAATGACAATAGAAAGTTGGTTGTAATCAAGACAAGTTTATTATCAAGCAATGCTGTAAGACAAAAAGATTTAAGACCTAGAGATGTGTTGAGAAGAAATGCAAATCGCACGCGAGCAATTCGTAAACAGAGAAAACACTAAAATTACCATAAAAAAAACTTGAAATAGCCACGTTTATTATCCTCAAACTTGAAATAGCCACGTTAAACAACAGACAAAGAACAATTGCTCGAACTGGCCATGAAAACATGTGCACTGATGCCCATTGTTGAAAATTCTAATGATATTCACCTTCTGGCATGTCGAAAGAGTGAACCGACGTTGCCCTCAATGATGCCAACTTTTTGACTAGTGAGCGTTCTGCGTCACTATCATATTTAAAAAAGGAAGTCAACCCCAAGTCACAGCTTATTATTTTAATATAATAGCGGGTAAAAGAAGTATACACCCTAAGGCCTAAACTTGAGGGACCTAACTGAACATTTATCAAAGAGATCAGGTTGGAACTAACCTCATCTTTTTGGGAAAGTGGACATTCACGATAAAGTTATGATCACCTCTTACAGAAGGCCTATTCATATTCCGCGCGATCATCTGATTGGAGATTGACTATATATGTTAAGATACCGTGCAAAATAAATATATTAGTTTTGATAGAATGAAATTTTTGTGTGATGATTCCAAAAACATACCTTTAATGGGCTCACTTCTTAAACTTAATGATATCTCAAGAACAATTTTGTCACTAGTGCTCCACTTTTTAGTAATAGATAGAAAACTGCCTGTATTGTATAAAATCCATGAGACAATAATTTGAATTGAAAAGTCAACTTAAGCAGTTAAACAAGAGAGTATATTCTTGTAATGTAATATGCATATGTATATAGGTCGTCAAAAAGAATAATTAAGCACCTGGCTTTGGAATGTATAGATCCTGACCATTAAGTGAGGCCTTTATACTACCGCAATTTGCCCAAGTTGGTATTCTAAAGTTCAAAGTAGAATCTGGAGATGGGGATTGCTGAAACATGAGACAAACAATTCAAGATAAATGCATGAAAACACACTTCAATCAAGAATCTGTTAGGAACCTAGGGTTTCGAAGCTAGGTTTTATGAGTAGAAATCGGGGATAGGGAAGAGGAATTGGGAGGAACAGAATAGAGAGAATTAAGGAGAAAAGGACTTTATTATTATGTCAAGAGATCAATTACATCCTAAGAGCCCAGCTATTTATAGTTAGCTGCCTCAGTGTCCTCTATACAACAAGTATCATAACAGAACTAATCAACTCGACTTGTTAGGGTCCTGACATCACCCACCCCTAGAAGAGCTTGCTTGTCCCCAAGGAAGCTTGAAATCTGGAAACTGGAGGAGTATGAATTCAGCATCCTCCCAAGTGGCCTGGTCTTCTTCCACATTCACCCATTTAACCTTCCACTGTACCGCAGCTTGATTATTCCTTTTCACTGTTCGAACCTCTAGTACATTCTCAGAGTAGATGACCATTTGTCCATCTTCTGCGGTGACTGGTAGATTAGTAGAAGGTTGGACACTAGCCCCAATATATTTCTTCAACATAGACACATGAAAAACTGGATGTATCTTGGCATCTTGGGGCAACTGGAGCTCATATGCAACATCATTTATCTTTGCCACAATCTTATATGGCCCAAAGTACCTTGCTGATAGTTTTAGGTTCTTTCTGAGGGCCACCGAATTTTGTCTATAGGGCTGCAACTTGAGGAAGACATACTCCCCAACCTCAAACTCTTTCTCCTTTCTGTTCCTATCTGCATAAAACCTCATTCGGGATTGTGCTACTTCCAGTTTATCTCTCAATTCCTTCAAAATAATCTGCTTCCGATGCAAAAACTCCTCCACATCTGTATAAGGCTCTTGAGCAAAGCTTCCCAAGGGCAAACACATGGGTGGGTAGCCATACAGGGCTTCAAACGGAGTAATCTGTAGGGCAGTATGAAAATTAGTGTTATACCAATGCTCTGCTAAAGGCAACCATTTCTTCTAAGATTTTGGCCTCTGAAAGGTCATACACCTTAAGTACATTTCTAGGCACTGGTTGACCTTTTCAGTCTGTCCATCTGTTTGGGGATGATAGGCAGTACTGTAGGACAACTTAACTCCCACCATTTTCAGTATGCAGCTCCAAAAATCTGAGGTGAAGACTCTATCCCTGTCACTGACTATGTTTTGGGGCAGGCCATGGAGTCTATATATCTCAGCAAAGAATGCAGCAGCCACTGAATCAGCCGTATATCCCTCTTCTATGGCTATAAAGTGACCATATTTAGTGTCTATCAACCACTACCATAATAACTTCCTTCCCTTCTTATTTTGGCAAACCATCAATGAAGTCCATACTAATTTGAGTCCAAGCCTGTGTAGGAATGGGTAGGGGCTGCAACAACCCATAAGGTTTGTCATGAATACTCTTACATTGTTGGCATGTGATGCATTTTTGTATCATGTCTTGGACATCCTTCTTCATGTGTGGCCAATAAAATAACCTCTTGACCCTGCTGTAGCAAGCTCTCACCCCTGAATGTCCCCCAATAGGGCTTGAATGTAGCTGTTCTAAGATCTTATGCCTCAGATCACCATTGCTTCCCACATAAACTCTCCCCTTATACTTTAGGACCCCCTGCTGTATAGTGAAATGAGGATCTGGGGCTGTTGCAATCTCTTCCACGTCATCATCTCCCTGCTAGCTGGAAGTTACCTCTTGGATCCAGGATGGAGATGCTGAACTGATGATTAACAGCTGTCCTCCCTGATGTTCTTGCCTAGACAATGCATCTGCCACCACATTGTCACTTCCTCTTTTGTATTCAATGGAAAAATCTAGCCCCATCAACATGGTCACCCCCTTCTGTTGCAGGTGGGTGGTTGCTCTCTGATCCAAAAGGAACTTAAGGCTTTGTTGATCTGTTTTGATAATGAAATGCCTGTCTTGAATGTACTGTCTCCACTTAGTCACAGCCATCAACACAGCTAGGAGTTCTTTTTCATAGATAGACATTCCCAACTCCTTAGAATTAAATGCCCTACTCAAATAGGCCATTGGTCTTCTTCCTTGTAACAAGATCGCTTTCAAACCCCTCGCTTGCAAGCATCTGTTTCAATACAAAATGGCGGCTCAAAATCTGGGAGGGTAAAATCACAGTGGAGTCGCATGGCCTTTTTCAGCTTTAGGAAGGCATCATTGGCTGCCTGACCTCAAATATAACCATCCTTTTTCAACAGCTCTGTTAATGGCTTTGTGATGATCCCATAATGAGGTACAAACCTCCTGTAAAAACCAGTAAGGCCCAAGAAACCCCTCAGGTCTGTCACATTCTTGGGCACTGGCCAATTGGACATGGCCCTAATCTTTTCTGGATCTGCAAACACCTGCCCACCCTGAATTATGTGCCCCAGATACTCAACTCTACTCTGGCCAAAGGAGCATTTAGACATTTTCCCAAAGAATTTCTTCTCCCTTAACACAGACAGGACCTTCTTCAAATGATCGATGTGAGTTTCCATATTAGGACTCTAGATCAGGATGTCGTCAAAGAAGACTAGGACAAACTTTCTAAGGAATGGCCTTAGAAGCTCATTCATACTTTTCTGAAATGTTGCTGGGGCGTTAGTAAGGCCAAAAGGCATGACCTTAAACTCAAAGTGCCCATGATGGGTCACAAAGGCAGTTTTCTGTATGTCTTGGTCCCTCATAAGAATCTGGAGAAATCCTGACCTCAAGTCGATTTTGGAGAAGACCCTAGCATGTCCCAGCTCATCTAATAAGTCATCAATAATAGGAATTGGATACCTATCCTTCACAGTGATTTCATTCAATTTCCTATAATCCACACAACATCTCCAAGTCCCATCTTTTTTCTTGACAAGGAGCAATGGTGAGAAATAAGGGTTGTGGCTGTGTTGTATGATGCCTTGCTGCATCATCTGGTCTACCAACTGCTCTATCTCATCCTTTTGATGATAAGCATATATGTAAGGCCTTAACTTCACTGGGATGGCCCCTTCCTTGAGCTCAATAGAATGCTCACAACCCCTGGATGGTAGTAACCCTTAGGGCATTGCAAACACATCTTGATATTCTTCAAGCACCTTCTGTAAGGCTGTAGGAATTGTAGGTTCAGTAGACTGTGCTTCTATTTGGTATATACACCCCATCAAGCCATCTGGACAGCCCATCTGGTCTTTGTCATGAATACTCTTACATTGTTGGCGTGTGATGCATTTCTGTATCATGTCTTGGACATCCTTCTTCATGTGTGGCCAATAAAATAACCTCTTGACCCTGCTGTAGCAAGCTCTCACCCCTGAATGTCCCCCAATAGGGCTTGAATGTAGCCGTTCTAAGATCTTATGCCTCAGATCACCATTACTTCCCACATAAACTCTCCCCTTATACTTTAGGACCCCCTGCTGTATAGTGAAATGAGGATCTAGGGCTGTTGCAATCACCAAGGCCCTGAATTTCTCTTCCACAGCATCATCTCCCTGATAGCTGGAAGTTACCTCTTGGATCCAGGATGGAGATGCTGAACTGATGATTAACAGCTGTCCTCCCTGATGTTCTTGCCTAGACAATGCATCTGCCACCACATTGTCACTTCCTCTTTTGTATTCAATGGAAAAATCTAGCCCCATCAACTTGGTCAGCCCCTTCTGTTGCAGGTGGGTGGTTGCTTTCTGATCCAAAAGGAACTTAAGGCTTTGTTGATCTGTTTTGATAATGAAATGCCTGTCTTGAATGTACTGTCTCCACTTAGTCACAGCCATCAACACAACTAGAAGTTCTTTTTCATAGATAGACATTCCCAACTCCTTAGAATTAAATGCCCTACTCAAATAGGCCACTGGTCTTCTTCTTTGTAACAAGACTGCCCCCAAACCCCTGTTGCAAGCATCTGTTTCAATACAAAATGGCAGCTCAAAATCTGGGAGGGTAAGTACAGGTGGAGTGCACATGGCCTTTTTCAGCTTTAGGAAGGCATCATTGGCTGCCTGACCCCAAATATAACCATCCTTTTTCAACAGCTGTGTTAATGGCTCTGTGATGATCCCATAATGAGGTACAAACCTCCTGTAAAAACCAGTAAGGCCCAAGAAACCCCTCAGCTCTGTCACATTCTTGAGCACTGGCCAATTGGACATGGCCCTAATCTTTTCTGGATCTGCAAACACCTACCCACCTTGAATTATGTGCCCCAGATACTCAACTCTACTCTGGCCAAAAAAGCATTTAGACATTTTCCCAAAGCATTTCTTCTCCCTTAACACAGACAGGACCTTCTTCAAATGATCAATGTGAGTTTCCATATTAGGACTGTAGATCAGGATGTCGTCAAAGAAGACTAGGACAAACTTTCTAAGGAATGGCCTTAGGAGCTCATTCATACTTTTCTGAAATGTTGCAGGGGCGTTAGTAAGGCCAAAAGGCGTGACCTTAAACTCAAAGTGCCCATGATGGGTCACAAAGGCAGTTTTCTGTATGTCTTGGTCCCTCATAAGAATCTGGTGAAATCCTGACCTCAAGTCGATTTTGGAGAAGACCCTAGCATGTCCCAGCTCATCCAATAAGTCATCAATAATAGGAATTGGATATCTATCCTTCACAGTGATTTCATTCAATTTCCTATAATCCACACAACATCTCCAAGTCCCATCTTTTTTCTTGACAATGAGCAATGGTGAGGAATAAAGGCTTTGGCTGTGTTGTATGATGCCTTGCTGCATCATCTGGTCTACCAACTGCTCTATCTCATCCTTTTGATGATAAGCATATCTGTAAGGCCTTAACTTCACTGGGATGGCCCCTTCCTTGAGCTCAATAGAATGCTCACAACCCCTGGATGGTGGTAACCCTTGGGGCATTGCAAACACATCTTGATATTCTTCAAGCACCTTCTGTAAGGCTGTAGGAATTGTAGGTTCAGTAGACTGTGCTTCTATTTGGTATATACACCCCATCAAGCCATATGCTCCTTGTTTCATCCCTTTCAGCATCCTTTTGCAGCTGATCATTTTCAACTGTGCCTCTTCTGTAAAACTTTTCAATCTGATGTCCTCCCCATCTTTCTGGAAGGTGAGCTCCATATTTCTGAAATCAAATGTCATAGGGCTGTGTTGCCTCATCCAATCCACCCCAAGTACCATGTCACACCCTCTCAATTTGATCAATCTAGTTGTGTGTTGGAACTTAATCCCTTGCGTAGTCCAGGGCAGGTTGGGGCAGTGCCAGTCACTGATCATCTTGCTCCCATCTGCCACAATAATGGTCATGGCCGATGTGGGCTCCATTACACAATGGGCCTCCTTGGCAACCTGCTGATCCAAGAATGTGTGAGAGGCCCCACTGTCAATCAGAATAATGATTGACCTTTTCTTAAGCATTCCTCTGATTTTAATTGTATTGGCAACCACCTGACCACTGAGTGTATAAACAGATAGTTGACTTGCTTCATTTGCTTCTTCATCACAAACAGTTAGCTCTTGCTCAACTTGCTCTGTAACTAACTCACCCCACACTTCATCATCATCTGCAAACATAATATGTATATGTTTCTGTTTGCACTTGTGACCTGGTGTGTATTTCTCATCACACCTAAAGCATAGTCCCTTATCTCTCTTCTCCTGCAGCTCTTTTGGTGATATAGCCTTCTGTAACATAGGTTTACCCTCTGGTGGCACTGAAATCTTCTCAGATATCTTAGTAGGAAATGGTGAAAATCTGGACTGCCCTGGGGGTATGTAGGTCTTGGTCTGATACCAGATGTTAGGAACCTAGGGTTTCGAAGCTAGGTTTTATGAGTAGAAATCGGGGATAGGGAAGAGGAGTTGGGAGAAGAACAGAACAGAGAGAATTAAGGAGAAAAGGACTTTATTATTATGTCAAAAGATGAGTTACATCCTAAGAGCCCAGCTATTTATAGTTAGCTGCCTCGGTGTCCTCTATACAACAAGTATCATAACAGAACTAATCAACTCGACTTGTTAAGGTCCTGACAGAATTATATATGTATATAATAAATCAAACAAAAACTGGTATAGAGAATCATACATATGAAGAAACCGTAAGAGTAACTTGAAGCCGCGGATCCTATGAGACGACAGGCTCGACTTTCTGATTTAGCATAATCTTCCCAGACTTCCAATCAAATGAGCTTAGTATGAACTGGATGATGTATAACCCCGGTATGTTTCAGACACGGTATCGGAGCGTATCATGTCGGACACAGCGCACGACGACCAGATTTAAGTGTCGGTATATCATAGTTGATAGTACAGTATATATGTCAATTTCCTGAAGATTTTATAGGCCTGCGTGAGCATATCACATTTCTTTTTGTTTGAGAGAAGCATCATCACATTTCTAAATATATATACATGCAATATTAGTCTTACCGTGTACTCGGTCCTTAATACAGTAATAGCTATGAGCTTGATAAAGATGTGTGGTTTTTCCCTTTCTTTCTCTCCCTGATCAAACATTTTAGTACATTAAAGATCAATTTTATTGTTTCTCTCCCCCGGCATTAGTTACATACTCTCTCTGAAGGTAAAGAAATGTGTTTGTATGTAGAATTTGTTTTTGAGACAGGAATTACATAACATGTTTTTATTGTTTTAGTGGTCTGTTGATTTTCTAGAGGCCTCGATCTGTTAAGTTATTGTATCTCTTTTTGTTTTTAACAGATCGTGAAAGTCATACTGCAAAAAAAACAGAAAGAGATACAATAACTTAACAGATCGAGGCCTCTAGAAAAGCAACAGACCACTAAAACTATAAAAAAACATGTTATGTAATTCCTGTCTCAAAAACAAATTCTACATACAAACACATTTTTTTACCTTCAGAGAGAGTATGTAATTAATGCTGGGGGAGAGAAACAATAAAATTCATCTTTGATGTACTAAAATGTTTGATCATGGAGAGAAAGAAAGGGAAAAACCACACATCTTATTGTCAAGCTCATATCTATTACTGTATTAAGGACTGAGTACACGGTAAGACTAATATTGCATTTATACATATTTAGAAATGTGATGATGCTTCTGTCAAATAAAAAGAAATGTGATATGCTCACGGAGGCGTATAAAATCTTCAGGAAATTGACATATATACTGTAGTATCAACTATGATGTACCGACACTTCAATCTGGTCGTCGTGCGCTGTGTCCGACACAAGACACGACACGACACGCTCCCATACATTATATTTTTACTGTGTCTCCAGGCTGAATGCCAGGAGGAATACGAAGATCTCTCATACCCTCGACAGTCTCAACCTGAAATCAAATCAACATAACATTAAACATTCAATGTCTCCAACACTTATTGTGACAGTGAGAAAGTTGAAACATTAAAATCAGTAAGCCAAAGCAAGAAACAATAATGTGAAACAAATTTCCTCAACCCACGTAGAAATACGTGTCATTGGACCAAGCACATAGGAATATAAGTACAAGGGTCACCATTTCCTCCCATCACGATATGAATGGGATTATGAGCATGGAATTATCAAAATGTTAGTAAATTGATGAAGAAACTTGAATTACTAGTACCTTTATAACAGTCCCTAGAAGTGCATCTGTGTAGTCAATTGTAACTTTTGAGTTCAAATCAAGGCCATTCCTCCAAATTTCGTATTTCTCCTCAATATGGACAACAAGGTAGAGGTCACCAACTATGCCCCTGAATCAAAAACTCAATATCATACCCTTGCAATTGGTGCACTTCTAACAGACTTCAGGACTCCACTATACCCAAAATGGTTCTCATTCAAAGAACTGAATACATGAAGGTCAAAGACAAATTTGGGCTGTTATTGACAACTCTGAGGAAGTCAATATACAATCCAGCAATCCCTCCATTTACCAAGGAAACATGTTTTTACTGCAAATATAACGCATTTCCATTTAAAGAGAGTATGCAAGCACTCGAATCCAAGAGATGCTCAGCAATATTATGCATTTCACAAAAATAAAATCTTTAAACAACATACTACACCTTTTATTATCAACATTTCCCTCTCCTCCAACTTGCATTGTGGCTCCATCGCTAATACCAGGTGGAAGAGAAACTCTAATTCTCCTTTTTGACTGTATTTGACCACGGCCACCACATTTTCGACAATTATCGGTAATTATCTTCCCATCACCCTTGCATTTGGAGCATGTAGATATCTACAATTGTAAAACGGGTTACTTAACAGATGTCAAAGAAGACACTCAACTGTAGAATCAGATTCCGCTCCTGACCAGCTAGAAACACAGACTGAACTTCGTCTAGGGGATTACTACACTCTTGAGAAAATGACACAAGTGAAAATATAACAATGCATGTTCAGATAACTCCTGTAAGCATAAGGCAACCAGGAAATTCTAAGTACACAGTGGCAATAAAGCCTATTCAAACTATGATTTGGAAAAAAATGAAACTTCAAGGAGCATTATCTACGGAAAAACGATCACACCAAGCAAAACACAATAAAGGCCGTTTTCAATAGAACTACCTGGGACATTGTTCCAAAGGGAGGTTTTTGTGTTTTAGACGCTACTCCTCTACCTCAACATTCTTGGCAAGTTTTCACTCTATTGCTGGATTTTGCACCTGTTCCGCCACAAGTTTCGCATGTGTCAAAAGAAGGTACTTCAACTTCTCGCTCTCCACGAAAAATTGATACATCAAAGCTCAAATACAGGTCATACCTGTAGCCACAAAAATAATGGTTCACTAGTCTTTGCAATAAACTGCAAATCCACACAAGAATGGTGGTGGACAATTGCCTTTCCCTTTGTTCCTAGAAGGATACTTGGGGAGGATGAATCCACAAGGATGAAAATGAGTACACGATTACCAATCAAGAAATGGTTTAAAACCAATAGGGATGCCAATGTACAATCTAAATATGCTCACAAATAACCAAAGCTATACCTATGGGGCTTGTTACAAGACTTCAGAAAAAAGGTCTCTATGTACATGTGAGGGAGTGAGAGGCAGGAGATACCCAACCACTAGCAATAAATCCATTGTGCATTAAATTCATGAGGAGAAAGGTACCAATCGTGTTAAATTACAAATAAACAGATGCTGCATAAGCGGGAAGTCCATTGCATTGGGCTGCGCTTTCTATACTAACTGGCAGACAGGCGTACTAAAGTACTTTATACTGATTATAAAAGATATGAAATCACTATCTAACTACTACATAACAATCATAGTAACCTTAGAGTCCCCCCTCTCTTCCCGGGAGATGCACCTAGCTAGTCAATGATGCAAGATGAGCCTAGTGCTGAAGCTAAAAAATACTTCCACAAGGACCGCAACAGAATCTCAAAAATGCTCTTTATAAAAAGTTAGCTGAGAGAGCCAGGAAAATTAGTGCTTTGGCAGCTTCTTGTTTCTTTTCTTTTTATGACAGGCAGCTCTAGCTTTCTTAGATATTCAGAACCAGCACAGTATAAAAGTGAATTTTCTAATCACGACGTCATTATATTTCAATGTACTCATACAATTAGGTTTGGAGAATCCACAGGGATCAAGCTATAACTGGGCTTTAGTCATTGCAATAACTTTTGAACTCTATTGTCTTTCTCTTTTGGATTTGGTATATAAAAGTTAGCAGTGTTTTTCGATTTGGTAGTGCTAATTTGCAGGCATTCGACTCGATGCTACCTAAGGCTGAGAGATTCCATAGCATTACATTTGATTAGAATTATGAAGAGCTATTAGAACATTGTTTCACAAAACAAAAATCTGAGAACTCCATAAGAAGAACGAAACACAATCCTCCGTTGACCGCCAAAACAAAAAAATCTGTGTACTGATGCACATATTTACCAAATATCAAGATCACGTTTAGAAGTGCTTCTCATGTTGAAGTTGAAGCCATCATCTTCACCATTTGAACTGAAAAAACTGCTAGGACCACCAAAAAACTGTTCGAAATTTTCAAAAGGATCTCCCTACATAATTGAATACCCGGGTTAAAAAATACAGTAGTGCCCTTTTAATAAATTCGCCCAAGCAAGCAGTACTTGACTAAAACAAGGAGAACTTGATCTCACCTCTGGTGAACCACGCCCAGAACCCTCAAATTCTCCTTTCAAACCTGCCTCGCCAAATTGATCATACACCAATCTTTTCTCATCATCTGATAACACCTTCAAAAGGAGGCACACATGAACAACATCTAAACTGGTTCAACACCATGAAGAAATTTAAACCAATCATCTGAGCAGAAAACGGATTCAAAGTAACCCAGCTTTAAGCTTACATATATGCTCAGTCAAATGATGAAAAACCGTCAAATGACAGTCAATATCAAAAGAAATAAATGCAAAAACAAACAGGCAAAAGATATAGGAACCTCGTACAGTCGTACGCAGCACTAATCTCCTTGAACTTTTCTTCAGCGCCTGGGTTTTTGTTCATATCAGGATGATACTGCAAATGATGAATCATAGATAACTCACATAATTACGGCCACAGCTGAATACAAAAAGCCCACAAATTTGACATGCGAATTTTATCTCCCAACAGGTTAAAAAACAATAAAGGAAATGAACAAAAAAAAATTGAATCAAACACCTTGCGGGCGAGTTTGCGGTAAGCAACTTTGATATCTTGCAGGGAAGCATTTCTGTCGACCTTCAGAATAGTAATCCGGCCTCTTGGCGGCGGCGACTACAACGGAAGGGAATCGACGGCGGCTCCGGTGATCATGTGCAGGGCAGTTGAATATCGGGGAAGATAAAGTGGGCAATCGGTTGAAACTACAGGTGGTAACTGAACTGAAATTAAGGGAAGAAGAAAGCAGCAAAGTCTTGCAATTGGTAAGCGAACTGAAGTAATGGCATTGCATTTGGTTTCTTGAAATCGTTGGTAGAGCTAACATACTCCAACCAAGCACGTTCAGCGTCCACAATCGTTGTGTATCCACGGAAACACAATTTGGATACCCTAGAACTTGCTTAGTAGTTGTAGGTCAGTCCGTAAATATACCGGTTTTATGGCCAACAAAAACGACATAAGCCACTTTCTTTCTCATTGCACTAGCAGACATAAAATAAAATAAAAAATTTGTGAGATCCCCTTTATCTTAATAGACCAATATTATGATATTTATACTGCCAAACTACATTGTGAATTTTACTATTTTTATATTAGTCACATTCTTTTGACTATCTTAAATTTAACAACTACGCAGTAAAAAAAATGATTGGATTGATATAAATTAGCTGAAGATAAAGAAAAACGTTCGTTAATGCTCTGTTCGTATTGTGAATTACTTATATTATATAACCAAAGCAAAAAACTAGTATGACTTATATTTTGAATCGGATAATATTTATTCTGATAAAGAAAGTGGCAAGTTGCTCCTGAGTTGTCATATGACTCATATCTTCTACGCCAGCTTGCATGTTTGGATTTTTTTTTCTTTTCTTTTTAACAACTTAGTTGGCATTATAAGAACCAACCAATTATTTAAAGCAAAGAGAGACAACCATTTTATTTCGCTTCCCGAGTTGCTTCCCGAATTGTCATATCATTTTTATTTGGCTGGTTGGTAGCTTTTGCAAGCAATAAATTGTTTCTATTTAATTGGTTTTTTTTACGTAATATTTACCGGCTGCTATATTATTATTTTGTTAAAGTTGATCTGTTACATATACAATTGTTAATGTATTTCTATCTATTATTTGTGTGTAGCTTACCGATGGCCAACCAAAAAACAAGGATGTTATAAGTATTCATTCTTCAACATCACTCGGTGGACGCAATGGACGCCAAAAAGTTAACAGGGCTACCCAAACCCCCAACAATGTTATTGATTTGGTGTCAGATTCGACCAACATACGAAATGAAAATGTAGTCAACGATAATTTTGACTACGAAAGCTGGCTTAACAACAACACAGCCTACCATTCACAAGCTTCAGACAACTATTCGGGTGTTCAAGGAAATTCAACACCCTATCTAAATTCTGGAAGTTGGAGCCCCAATTCTTGCAGTGCTAATCTGCAAAGTCTGAAAGGGTTAAGTGCTAGGGCGTGTATGGTGGCGTCGCTGAAGTTCAAAGAGCCTTTCATCTGTGACATGTACACAGGCTGGTCGGATAAAGTTAGAAGATGTTGGGCTAAGCATATGCTAAGGGAAAGTATTAAGGAAACTAATAAGAATGAGCGTGTGCCAGGTGAGGAGCGAGATGATCCTTGCGAAGAAGGCGGGGGACGATGATAGCGGGGACGATTATGAAGATGAAGAGAGCTTTGATGAAGAGGAAGACTCTGACGATTAAACAGACGACGATGATGATGATGGGGGACGCTGATGATGATTTCCCACTAAGTATTTGTATTATTTGAAATATTGTTCAAGTATTTTCCTAAGTTTGTACGGTGTTTTTTTTAAGGTCAGTACGATGTTTTTAAGCTTTTAACTAGTTCGAAATCTATTTTCAGCTTAATCACTTTCTTGGTAATTTGCAATTTTAACATATGCCTCTTTGCATATGCCTTTTTAAGATGTTAACGTATGTTTTTGTATTTTTCATTTTTAGTTTATTTACATATGCCTCTTTTCACTTTTTATTTTTCATTTTTATTTTATGTATTTATACTTTAGTTAATACATCATGAATTAAAAGAAAAAATGTATCGGACAGTTTCAATGTTTCACATTGATTAAATTGATAAGAAATAAAAAAAAATTAAAATAATACATTGATTAAAGTAATTATAAGAGCATGACTAGATCCAAAGTGCGTACTGTTAGGTGTGATGCCCGAAAGACAATTTTTTGTAATTGTTTTATTTAATAAATGAAATGATATTATTATTCATATTTATTATTCTCATAATCACCGATGTGACAATAGTATTTACACTACTGAAAAACCCCTGAGTATATCGTTTATGTAATCACTTAACTCGGTGTATGAGATATACACGGGGGAGGATTGAGTTAGTGAAGATGTACTTAAAATACAATTAGTCCGTAGTAAAGTTAATCGAGTATCGGGTCTCCCTTTAACGCATTATTAATAATGCGCCTATAACACGATAGGTGTGATCGTCTTATCCGGACTTTCGGTTAAGGAACCTAATGGGGCATTTATATATGATAGATATATCATATAGAAATTTGGACCGATTTGATCTGAGTTCTCAATATAATTCCGTAATTGAGAAGTCTTATCGAATCATTAGATGATCATATTATGGATATATCTTAATCCCGAGGTGATCACGATCATTTGCTTGAATCGATTATGAGAGTTTGACTTGACGGTTAAGGATTACACCGAGTCAGTGATCCGAATTACCCCATCTTGGCATTGTCTTTGGATTGAGTGAGTAGTCGTGTTATCACAGATATCGAATCCATTCCTTCCATTTATGGAAGTAGATAGACGATTCCTTTATGAGTTAATCCTGACATTGATCGATCCATGGGATTCATATTACACTCGATTAGCTACCAGGTGAGTTATTTGAATTATTGATCACTAGGGGTTAATGGTAAGTAAGGACAAGATGTTACGAAAAGGGTTAACGGTAACTTCCCGATTTAGAATGAGCGATCTATGGAGGATTAATCCATATGAAATGATTATATCGGTGGACACTTATTACTTTCTCGTGAGGAGATAAATATAATCTTATAATCGGAGGAGTGCGATCACGGGATTATGGTGGCATATTCCGTGATTGATTTATCGAATATAATTATTACATTCGTAAGATAATTATTTATTTGATTTATCGAATGCGTGATTATTAGTCCATGGTCCCGACGTGCCTTCTAATATAAGCGTAGATATTCTCGGACGTCGAATCCTAATAATATTAATTTAGTTCATGTTGGACTTTATTAAAACGATATGTGAATTAATTGTTTAGTGAATTTATTAAATTAGTAGGGCTTTAAATAATTAAAATAATTGGAAAAGACATTTTCCTAATCTTGGCAATTAATGTGTATGGCAAAATCATCAAAGTGACTAGGTCACAAAGTGATTCACGTCCATGACATTTTATGGAAACAAGAATTGTTTTCCTTGTGTATTAATAAGACATTATGCATAAAATATTTATTGGATAAATATTTATGGTAAATAATAAAGATAAAAATATTCTTGATTTGTTCTAGAATATTTTGAGATTATCTTTTATTTAATAGGATTATTATAATTGATTTTGTATTAATTATAAAATCCTTGGAGACACGAGATTACTTCCTATATATAAAGAGAGTTATCCAAGTCTAAAACACACAATAAATTTCGACTTCTCCTCTTAGAGAGAAGAAGTGATAATTTCGGCCAAGGGTTTTAAGGGAAAATCTTGGAGATTTTTCCGGGTAGCATATCGGAGGGTTCGAGTCGAGAATTCCTTCCACGTTAATTGCTTGGATCACACGTCACGGAAGATCGTGGTGCTCTTCACATCATTGTTCGATCATCCTAATAGCGGTTCTCCAACTTGGATTTTGAGATCCAAGAGGTATGTTCTACAACTTACTTGTAGATGTAGATTTAATGTTTTATTACGTGTATTATATGATCTAGATCCATAAATCGCTTCAGTTGCGATGATATTTTCCTAACGATGGTATCGATGGCGAGGGATCTATATTTATTCGTATAAAATATTAGATCTAAGGAGTGGAATATCGTGTGTAGATTGCATTATTTTCGTTTTTAATTTTATTATTTTCGAAAATTTTATGATGAATGCTTGCGATTGTTGTGGTTGAAGAGATGGATTGGTGTTGGCATTGTATACCCGTTAGATCTATTGTACACTCATATGAATGATGAAAATTCGTTCATATGAGTATAGGAAAAATTATGTAATTTATCTTTATTGCAGTTTAATTTCCAGCAAATAGATCTAGTTTGTAGCTGTTTAGTATTTTTGCTTTTCCGTTGATCGAACCGTTGAAACGAAGATCCCTCCGGTCAGAATCAAGATTAGAAGAAGATGATCAACTCCACAAATTTTGGAGTCGATCAGGGTCCGTTTCGATATCCGTTTGATGCTGCGAAGAGGCTGCTGTAACAGAAAAACGCAGGATTCACAGATACACTACCTGTGACTTCCTCGATTTTCTGGGAGAGTTTGGACCGTTGAAACGAAAATCCGACCGTTCAGATTGATCAACTTGGAGTTTTGGAGGTACCATAAAAATTTCAGGTCGATCGGGATTCATCTCGATTCCCGATCTGCCTCAGGAAGTCCTTGATGCGGTGCAGTCAAAGTTAGATTCAGCAGCAAGTTGGGCGGTTAACTGGAGAAAATTGACAAGTCAAAGCTCCGATCCAACCGTCCATATTGGAGTTCGACAAGTGAAGAAAAGATCTGGAAAGTTTCGTCCCGATCCGAGTTCGTTTGGTTTCCCGATCATCGAAGAGTTCGAACAGCTGCAGTTTTTGTTAGAAAGTAGTAAACCCTAGTTAGGGTTTTGGTTTTGTTTTTTTTTATTTTCTAATAGATTAGTTACGAAGTGCCAACGATCCATCTCGGTGTTTAAATTTTCCGCAATTTTATTTTTATGTGTTTGATCATAAAATGACATAAAATCGGAATTGCCATGACATGCATCATATCATAAATCCACTCCATGCATACATGTAGAATTTTAATTTTGGCAATTAAAATAGGCATGTATACAAACTCGCGTAATTAGTTGAAATTTAATTAATCGTGGTAATTAATTAATTTAGTAACTAATTAAAGATCCGAGGACGGGTTATGAAATCGTTAGCTTTTCGGTGTGTGTTCTCGGTGAACCGCCTTAAAGTTTAAACGAGATCACGTTTTCAATTCGTAGTGTCTACGAGATTGAATGATGGTAAAAGAACAATAAATCTTGGATAAAAGCGGTTCGCCTTTAGGTTGGGTGGTCAATCGAGCTTCGCTCAAACGACTTAACCCTCCTAGTGTGATGTATGCACGGGGTCCGGCAAGACTAAGCCAAACCGAGGCGGAGGGGTGATTCCTTCTAATCTCAATAGGGCTCTCTTGACCCGATTTCGTCCGGATCATCACATATGTTCCAACGAATAGGAAGGGTAGGCTTGCCTACGTTACCGACACCATTCGAATCCTTGATTTTATGTGCTTTTATGTTAACATCAAAAAGACGTGGTTAGTTAACCCACCACCACTTCCAAAATATTGAGTGGGAGCGGGGAGGCGACAACCAACCCACGGCCTCTACCATAGATGCAAGTAAGTGAGAGAAGGGTGGCGCCTCGCGGCGCTTTGATTTCGTCCCCCTACGGATGGTGTTCACCCTATCAACATTCATGGCTTGGTCTCCGAAAGGATAGGATTTACGGGTACTCGTCGGGTCACCGACCTATCCTACGACGGCACACTCGGGCGTACCTAAGAGATCGATATAGTAGGTCACACTCATCAAGGGTATTTTTTGATAAATACCTAGGCTAAAAAAGGAAGGTAGTCAATGAATAAAGGGATGTTCGATTCTCGTGGGATGTCTGATTCTCACAAGTTATTCATTGATTTAACCGTTGATCTCTTTGACCTACCCTACGGCGACATTTGAGATGCAAGGTTAAAACCTTGGAATGGTAGAGTAGACTTACTTTTAGTTTACAATTCCTAAAATAAAATAATATAGTAGTGTTAAACTTGAATTAATATATGTCATTTTATTTACAAAGATTATATCCCTTACTAAATTGCTTAAAAATTTATAATTGACTAGTATTGACTTCGTTAAAAAGTGGAAAGTAACTAGGGCGTTGAACTAGTTAATTGATAATGCAATTATTTTTTCGAAAGAGATATTTTCTCTTAAGCCTTTTAAAACCAGAGTGACATATGGGTATGTCACTAGTGTCATTGTGTTAAGCGGGAGACAAACTTAGTTTGATCAAAGGTGATTTCGAACTTTGAAATTCTTACAGTGAATTTTAGTAATTACACGAGTAAATTTTCTAATTGAAAAATCGGAAAATCATGAAGTGTTACTAGTTGGATGATATTTGGAATTGATGAACTAGTAGGAGCTTTATGATTTATTGTTTTTCTAGAACATTAGAAAAGTGTAATTGACTACACACGTAACCGTTCTAATTGAAAAACCGGAAAGTCATGAAATGTCGCTAGTTGGGCGATATTTGGAATCGATGAACTAGTGGGAGTTCTATGATTTGTTGTTTTTCGAAACATTAGATCGTGTGTAGTGTTTACGAGAGATTTTCAAATTGAAAAATTGGAAAATCATAAAATAGAGCATTCTTTGGTTAGGCGGTATTTGGAACCGATAAACTAGTGGGAGCTTTAATGTTATGATTTCTTTGTTTTTACTGGTATAATAGAAAATCCGAGAAGTCCTAACAAGTAACAATCGAAATAGACATCCCACGGTTCAAGAGTAGTGTCTACTCAAACGAACATTGGTTCAAGATCTGCTTTCCATTCACGGAAAGTCAAGAATGGGAGAATATGTCTAAAAGTGTTAGTCATCTAAAATCGAGTTGATTTTAAGGCTAAAACGAAAATTAACAAACCGAAAGTCATAGGATAAGGATAGTGATTTGGATCACCAACCTATGAATCCTTGGTGATTTTCTCTTAGGCTATGTTCTTTGGAAGAACGAGATAGTTGTGCATTAACGATTAATAGACAACGGGCGATAATTTTAGCAAAATAGTGGGAGTGATATGAGGAAATGAATCTCGATTCAATCCTTGGATATCGCAGAAGATTTATTTTTCTGCTTAAGATTCGTTGGAGCGAATGGATTTACCTTTTATTCGATAATTTGTTTGTCTTATAGAAAGTGAATATACCATTTGTAGTACGAATCTAAGACTCGGACTTTTGTTTGATAAAGTCAAAACCACTAAGAAATCTTTGAAATACGTATATGTACCATCTTAAGAACTATTAAAAGCAATTGGTTTCTATATTTAGATAAACGCTTCTTCATATTCCATAGTTAGTGCATAGTCCCTAAAAGACAAGACACAAGACGGCTCAGGGTGATTCCTTTCTCGATCGGTTATATTGTCTCAAAGGTTCAATGACTAAGTTTCCTTTCAATCGGGAAAGGATAATGGTTATAAAGAAGTAACATAGCTTGTTCATGACGACCTTCGAGTCCGATGAAAGATACAAGCTAGTAGGAGCTTCCAGTAGTGACTTCTTGTCCGATAACTATTCAAACACTCCGGTAAGTTTATCCAAAATATTTTAAGGTGTCTCGGATTACATCGAGATGGAGTATTCTATACTCGAAAATGGGCCATCACATAGTCTGAGGCGATGTTCGGCCTGCCTCATAGTGAAATGCTTTCACTAAGGAAGAAACCATTGAATTGCCTTACATAGTTGTAGATGTGCTACAATACACTGCTTAACTCAATAAAGATATTGGAAGTGAAATAACGGTTTACATTGAAATGTAGAACCGAGAAGTCTACCTAGAATGTGTTTTGGAATTAACGGATAATGAGTGAATTCGGTTCACCCAAATTCCGTCAATATAAGCATTTAGCACATGATGCTTGATGGTAGGATCTGAATTTCACGCATTACGCCCGGTCGATGACCAAATCGTGATATATCTTGAAGAATTGAGAAAAGGTTTGTTATAAGATTCTTGAAATCGGGAAGGGGCAGTTATCTTTGTTGCATCCTTTCGATAGAATCCATGAACAAGAAAACCTTGAACCTTGAAGTACGATTACTCAAGGTAGTTACTAAGCGATTAAAATCGGACCACATCCAACATCGGTTGTTGGTGATGACACTAAATACTCTTGAACTAAATCGAAATTTCGATCCACCAAGAAAATAGTGGGAGTATGGTTTATCCATTACCCATTATGGGTTCTGCGGACTTAATAGTCTGAGGATCGACCGATGACCTATGGCTCTTTTGTGAGTTGTATAGGATTACGATAATAGAGGTTGGTTTACAAGCCATAACCCTGTGAATGGAGTTTGGTACTCGGAGTCGCTTCATACTCTTGTAGAACCACCCGAGTGTCTCAGGCCAGTGGGAGTAATTAGATCTACACGGAAAAGAGTAGAATGAATTCGGTAATTCATGATTTCGTTCAAAAGCGAGAAAATAGGGGTGATTCCCCGAGACTTTCTTGCCAAACAAACGGAATCTGGATTCATTCGAACGAAGGTATTGCCTTATGAACTTATGACGGGATGACCGTCAAGGCTTATGTCCTTTGTGGATAAAAAGCAAACCTCTTGGTCATTGGAAGTCATATATTTCTATAATATATGGATTTGACCGAGAATATTGATAAGTCTTGTGTAGATCGGATATCAATTTTAGTACAAGATAGTGAATATATACATATATATTAGTGTTTGTGAAGGATAACGCCGCACACCAGTTGGACTCAACATGGGTGTGTTATCCAAGTCGAAATCGACAATACCACAATTCTCTGCAATGTAGATTTGGACAACGATACGAAGAGTTTGACTCGGTCGAATTCATTAGAATCGAGTCATTGGTTTCCCATCCATCTTATTGGTTAAGATGATGCAACTGTGTATGCAACATTCAACGAGGAAGTTCTACCTATGCCTCGGAATGACTCTCTAAATCTTCGGATAAAGAGAAATGGGATGGATTCTCTTTGTGACAAGAGATGGTCAGGTTATTGAACGTCAATTTTGATCGAATCTTAGATTCGGCAGTTAACGAAGCAAGTTTAGTATGTCCTTTAGTATCTTGAGAGAACGAGGAATAATATGCGGGCATATTCAAATGTGAACTTGGATATGTGTGATACACTGATTTTGACTTTAAGTCAGATTGAGGATGATCGTTAAGTCGATCTCGGGCTCAGTGTTTACTCAGTACCACATGATTAGATAGACCGGTAACGTTTCGATTCTACGGATCGTCTCGAGCCGACAACCTGACTAATCATTAAGACCCATGACATTTAGATGTAGGTACTTCCCGAGTCACTGACCTATCCTACGACGGCATACTCGGAGTGTACTTTGGAATCTGAAATGGTTATGATATGCTTAGTGGGTACTAGCATACGGGATGAGTCTCCATTGCTTTAGAGCAAGTGGGAGATGTAGTTTGTTGTATTTTAAATAATAGGGTGTGCTCTAAAACAATTAATCACAAGCTTTCGTGCAAGTGGGAGATTGTTAGGTGTGATGCCCGAAAGACAATTTTTTGTAATTGTTTTATTTAATAAATGAAATGATATTATTATTCATATTTATTATTCTCATAATCACCGATGTGACAATAGTATTTACACTACAGAAAAACCCTGAGTATATCGTTTATGTAATCACTTAACTCAGTGTATGAGATATACACGGGAGGATTGAGTTAGTGAAGATGTACTTAAAATACAATTAGTCCGTAGTAAAGTTAATCGAGAGTATCGGGTCTCCCCTTTAACGTACTATTAATGCGCCCATAACACGATAGGTGTGATCGTCTTATCCGGACTTTCGGTTAAGGGGAACCTAATGGGGCATTTATATATGATAGATATATCATATAGAATTTTGGACCGATTTGATCTGAGTTCTCAATATAATTCCGTAATTGAAGTCTTATCGAATCATTAGATGATCATATTATGGATATATCTTAATCTGAGGTGATCACGCGATCATTTGCTTGAATCGGTATGAGGTTTGACTTGACGGTTAAGGATTACACTTGAGTCCGTGATCTCAATTACCCCATCTTGGCATTGTATCTTGGATTGAGTGAGTAGTACGTGTTATCACAGATCTGAATCCATTCCTTCCATTTATGGAAGTAGATGAAACAGTTCCTTTGAGTTAATCCTAGACATTGATCGATCCATGGGATTCATATTACAATCGATTAGCTACCAAAGTGAGTTATTTGAATTATTGATCACTAGGGGTTAATGGTAAGTAAGGACAAGATGTTACGAAAAGGGTTAACGGTAACTTCCCGATTTAGAATGAATAATATCATGGAGGATTAATCCATATGAAATGATTATATCGGTGGACACTTATTACTTTCTCGTGAGGAGATAAATATAATCTTATAATCGGAGGAGTGCGATCACGGGATTATGGTGGCATATTCCGTGATTGATTTATCGAATATAATTATTACATTCGTAAGATAATTATTTATTTGATTTATCGGAGCGCCGATTATTAGTCCATGGTCCCCGACGTGCCTCCTAATATAGCATAGATATTCTCGGACGTCGAATCCTAATAATATTAATTTAGTTCATGTTGGACTTTATTAAAACGATATGTGAATTAATTGTTTAGTGGACTATTAAATTAGTTGGGCTAAATAATTAAAATAATTGGAAAAGACATTTTCCTAATCTTGGCAATTAATGTGTATGGCAAAATCATCAAAGTGACTAGGTCACAAAGTGATTCACGTCCATGACATTTGTATGGAAACAAGAATTGTTTTCCTTGTGTATTAATAAGATGCTGTGCGTAAAATATTTATTGGATAAATATTTATGGTAAATAATAAAGATAAAAATATTCTTGATTTGTTCTAGAATATTTTGAGATTATCTTTTATTTAATAGGATTATTATAATTGATTTTGTATTAATTATAAAATCCTTGGAGGACAAGGATTACTCTCCTATATAAAGAGAGTTCTCCCAAGTCTAAAAGACACAATAAATTTCGACTTCTCCTCTTAGAGAGAAGAAGTGATAATTTCGGCCAAAGGGTTTTAAGGGAAAATCTTGGAGATTTTTCCGGGTAGCATATCGGAGGGTTCGAGTGAGAATTCCTTCCACGGGAATTGCTTGGATCACACGTCACGGAAGATCGTGGTGCTCTTCACATCATTGTTCGATCATCCTAATAGCGGTTCTCCAACTTGGATTTTGAGATCCAAGAGGTATGTTCTACAACTTACTTGTAGATGTAGATTTAATGTTTTATTACGTGTATTATATAGATCTAGATCCATAAATCGCTTCCGTTGCGATGATATTTTCCTAACACGTACTACATTGATATCAAAGAAATATAAGCACAAACATACAAAATAAGTATGAAAAGCAAATAAATGTATACTACTATCTAGACGTGACCGGTTCCGGGTCTATGGCACGACCCTCCGGTTCCGGGTCCAAAATGGAACCGGAACCGCCGGTTCTCTGGAACCGGCGGGTTTGGCGGTTCCCCGGTCCGGGTCCGGGTCTCGGCGGTTTCCGGGTCAGACGGTTCAGATCACGGTTCCGATTACGGTTCCGATCACGGTTCCAATCACGGTTCCAATCCCGGTTCCAAAAAAAATCAAATTTGTTTTACAAAATTTTTATAACTTACTTTAAAATTAATAATAAATTCTAATAGGTTATTAAACTATATATAATATTTAATTTCATAAGTATGTTTTAAAAAAAAAAAAAACACACGGCTTGTATAATATTTAATTTCAACCAATCTATATATAATATTTAATTTCATAACTTATATTCTAGATAATTTGTAAGTAAATTAAGATTATAGTTTTCTAATTGTTTATTTTTTATGATTGATTTGTAAGTAAATTAAACTTATATTTCATATAGTGATTACGATGATTTATAATTATAATATTATGTATATAAGTTGATATTATATCTTAATGAATCGAGGCAAAATGTATATAAAAGTTGTTTTATTAAGCAACACCATTACATAATTGAACAATACATCAATGACGACAGTCACGGCACACTTTAATCACTTGATAGTTGATACACATTACTTAACACCATACTAATAGACTAATACACTTCATATTAAAAATACAAACACACTACTAACACACTGAATATTCAAACATAATATGACACTAGAATTTGTCTTCATTATTGTGGAAGCATCTTCATTGTCTTCATAAACACCTCCAAGCACAACACAACGGCCGTTTCACATTTTTGTTCTCATAATCATCATTGTTGAGCTTTGGCACATCAAGATGGAGTCATCTAAAAAACATGAAATTTTTAGTCTATATCATGACTATGCTTGATTGGAATTTTATATTAAAAAAAAAGTAATAAGTAAATGTACATACCAGTCACTCAGAATCTTCTAGGTTATCATCTTCTTCACTCCCATGTGCACTTGCAGTTGTTCCAGTTGTAACAGCATCAGTGTCCATCACATCTTGGTCATCTTCTTCCGGTGGAATGACGTCTTGTTGTCTCCGTTCGGCTAGCACCCAATCTTTGAAGCACATTTGATGTTCTAAATTTCTTGGGTGCATGCTCGCTCTCCTTTGGCTAAGCATGTTTCCGCCCTCACTAAAAGCCCGCTCTACCGCCACGGTTGACACTGGACACGACAAAAATTCAATTGCCATGTGTGAGAGAATTGGGAAATCTCTTGAATGGCTCCGCCACCATCCCAATATATCCGAGTCAAAATCGTACTCCACATTCGTATCAATCTCGAAAGTAGTCGATAGAAATCTATCTATTTCTTCACATGAGGACGATGAATCAACCCTCGGCCTTGGCCTTTTCGCGGATATTTTTTCCATCACTTTTCTCGATGCTGAAACTTTTCCGCCTCCGGGGTTAGTAGAACTTGTACTGCATTATAGGAGGCTCTAGCATCCCAACTCTCATGTAACGAATATCATAATGAGCGTACAAATCAGAAATAATTTAAGTGTATTTTGAACCAATTCCGTGTGGTTAACTGGTCGGGACGCCGGATTAGGAAACAAGAATTCATAATAACTCTCCAAAAATCCCGTCAGTCCCTCTGTCTGAAGTCGAGGGTCTAGAATAACAGCAATAAGATAAAGCCCGGGTATGTGTAGCATATACTTAATCCATTCTCGTCTTATAGCTGTTAAACATGGAACCAAGTCGGGACATGCTTCAAATTCTTCAAACAAATTTACTATTTCAATCGTCCTTGGTAAGACCGCATGTGCCGTTGGTTTATAACAATTCGAAAAGAACAATGTAGCCTGTTTGAAAGGCTCCAACATATTCATCAACATCTGACAATCACTCCAATGGCTAGCGTATAGAGTTAGTTGGCCTTCACAGTGTTCCGCTACAAAACCAACCAATAGATCTTTATATCGATGTGTTTTTTGCAATAAATCATACATCGAGTTCCATCGGTTTCGGGTAACAGTAAGTAATCTGTAAGACTTTGAACCATGTTTTCTGCACCATTGATTCCACCTTCTTTCAAGACTATGTCTGGAATTGATAAACTGGCAAGCATTCTTAATAACTCCAATGCTCGAATTTAATGCATCCATCGCATCAAGTATGCATAAATTCATAACATGGCATAAACATCTGATATGGAAAAACATACCGCCGCATATAGGTTGGCATATTTGTTTCAATTCAACAAGTGACAGATCGTTATTGGAAGCATTATCAAAAGAAATAGAGAAAATCCTTTTCTTCAAGCCAAACTCATCCAAGACCTTTGATATGATAGTACTTATGTTGTGTGAATTGTGCCTTTCGTTAAACGCTCGATACGCTATCAAACGTTTTTGCATATTCCAATCATTATCTATCCAGTGACAACTAATACCCATGTAAAAATTATGCTGCCCCTTATCACTTCAAATATCACCACACAAATTCACATCATGTTTTATGCCATCTAAAAGTTTTTGTATTTGTTTCATGTGTACCTTAAATGACGTTACCAAATCTCTCATCATAGTAGATCGTGGGATTTTTTGAAACGACGGTTGCCAAGCTGTTTGAATGTAGTGTTGAAGATTTAAGCTTTCAGAGAACTGAAAAGCTAGACTCTTGGTACATATGAGATCTACAACCTCATTCCTACTCACCCTTGTGCTGTATGGAAATATATCAGAAGTCGTTACCTCCACAGCTGGCCAAGTAGGTGGCCGCATTTGTGTCTGTCCAGGATCGAGGCCCCATTTCTCTGGATGGAACTTCTTGGCATGCTTTCTCATCGTGCCATAGCCATCCCCTTTTGTGAATCTATAGTTCTTATCACAAAAGTTACATTGAGCAGTGTAAACACCAGTAATGCGCCGACCATCTGCATTAACTAACGGAATTTTTTTGAAAAACTCCGTAAATATCCTTGATTTGAGAGGTTCATGGTAGTCATCTTCTACTTCATTAATACCTCCTTCAAAATGATCATCACTTTCTTGTGTACGACGCGCAGATTATCGTGCTTGATTACGCCTACTACCACCAACATCTTTTCCACGTCCACCACGTGAGGTCCGTGAGGAAGAACCGATTGGATCAGGAATTGGAGTAGCATTTTGTTGGGATTCATTACCCACATATCCAGGCACTACGAATTCCGGCAATCCAGTATCAAAATCATTAACATTGAAACCAGGCGGAGTAGCAAATTGACAGACCGAAGTGTAGTTTCCTTCAGCATCGGTGATGTGTGTTAAGTTATCAAACTGAGGCCGGTAACCGCCATCATCGAAAGTTTCCCCACAAGCGTGTCATGTAACTGATTTATATGAGAAGTCATAGGTCATTTCGACATTTTCTGTTTTGCAAAATGTTAAAAAAAAAAAAAAAAAAAAGGGATCGGAAAGAGTAGTATAAAAAAAATTAGCCAACTATCTCTTCAGACCGGAAGAAGTACACGAATAAATCAGAACAACTTCAATTCACAGTCTGGCGAGTCTTAGATGGATAATTATAGAAATAGAGAAGAAGATTTGATAGGTAAAAATAATAGAATTATAAGAGTTAGAAGAGAAGGTGTGAGAAAAAATAGTTGTAAGTGTGGTGTATTTATAGTGTTGAAGTTGGAGTAGAAAAAAAAATTACCTACAGATAGCCGTTAGACCCGGCGGGTAGAACCGCACCCGGCGGGTCGGGCCGGGTCTAGACGGTTCCAACGGTCAGATTTTAGTTTTTTTTTTTTTAATACATATATATATATATATATATATATATATATATATATATATATATATATATATATATAAAAATTTCAGCATAAATTCATATATAAATGTTTCTTGTTTTTATTTTGAATAAAATATTTTCTAAAAACATTTTAAAAATACAAAAAAAAATAATCAAAATACTCTTATAAATAGTAACTAGTAAATACATTATACATCACATGTAAATTCAAAAAAAAAAAAAAAAAAAAAATACATCACATGTCCCCTACTCCCATAACACTATAAATACATCTCAAAACCAACAAATTTTTTCTCACACCTTCTTTTCTATATCTTTATATCCTTCTTCTATTTATCTATCTTCTCATTTTCTACTTATTACCATTATAATTATCAATAATTCATCTAACTCTCAATGACTATTAATTGAAGTTGTTACGATTTATTCGTGTCTTTTATAGTGCAAGAGATAGTTGGATAATTATTTTTATTATTTGACAATGGCTAATCCACATGCCCCTATATTTACCGATGAGGATGACGGTGGTGTGCCATGGGACGAACATCCTTACGAGACTCGATTCACATCATACGATCAATTTATCGAGTACCGTGAAAACTGGATGGGTAGAGCTATTGTTGGTGAACGGAGATTGGCATGGGAAAGTCTACCTATTGAGATTACGGAATTGGTGGAAAGTGTAGAGTGGTATGGGTTCGTCATCGACCCCACCCCGATTCACGAGATGAATCGCTCAATCGTTAAGTGAGTTCTACGCAATTGTTGCCACAACGGAAATGTAACAAGAGAATTCACATGGCGCGGTGTACACGTCCAATTCACACCGCGTTGGATCAACCATTATTATTTACTTGGAGATATCCTCGTCATGTTGATTTTTTCGCACCGTTTGAAATGGTCGAAGATTGTATGCTAACATGGTACGACATTTTGTTGAGACTCACCTCTCAGGCACCTATGATTAGAAGGAGCGGTCAACATTACCCTCGTAGATGGACCCACTGAAGTCGTTCGGACAACCATTTTGTTTCTTGCATATCACCTTCATGGTACTGTAAACCACACTGAACCGCCCATTGAGATGTACATCCTTGCATACGCTTTTCTTACGAATGGGCTAATAGATGTAGGCCAATACATCATGGAAAGAATTGGCCGATATATGCATGGGCAATCTGGCGATGGTTATATTTTCTTTCCATTTCTTATCACCGCTTTTGCTAGAGAATTCGAGTACCACAATATGATCTGAACAACCTTTCTGGACCTAATGAACCTATTTTATACGAATAAAAGAGTAGGATGTAGTTTATTAATATTTTGTAACATTTAAATTTAATTTGATTAGTCAAAGTGTAACATTTAAATTTAATTTAATTTTGTGCTCTTCCTTGTCACAATAATTTAAATAGTAGTAGTATTTGATTATTTGATTAGTCAAAGTGTTACGATATATTTCGATCAAAAAGTAATAATAATAAGAAATATATTAGTATGTTGTGGCACTAGTAAAAACTAAAAAACAACATTTTATGGTATATTAAAATAAAATCAAAAATTTTGAATATATATCCGTTGACAACCGTTGGTCAAATTGGAAATTGGAATCTTGGGCAAATTTTGAAGGAAAAGGAAAAAGAAAAAGGAAAAAAAACGAAAATTAAAAAAAAAAAAAAAAAATATATATATATATATATATATATATATATATATATATATATATATATATATATATATATATAATATAAAACCGCCGGTTCCGGGTCCTCCGGTTTGGTTCAACCGCCGGTTTTTCGCCGGTTCCTTGAACGCTGGGTCCGACCGGGTAGGAACCGTGGAACCGCCGGTTCCGTGGACCCGTGGAACCGCCGGGTTGGACTCGGGAACCGGCGGGTCCGAACCGGATTTGGCACCGGAACCGCCCACTTCTAATACTATCGCATAAAAGAAAGAAAGAAAGATTAAGTACTTAATTGTGTTATCAAACAGACCCTAAGTCCGAAACACCGAGTTGAACCGACAACTAAGATACTCCCTTCGTTCTAAAATATTTGAGGCAGTTGTCAAAAACACGTTTATTAAAAAGTGATTTAATGCTATGACTTTTCAGATGTGATGACTAAAAAATCCCTATAATACGATTAATGTAATCTTCTTTTAACTTCTACCATAGTATTAGATAAGGGTAAAGTTGGAAAATTAACAATAGATGATGCTTTGGAAAATGTTCTGCCTCATTTATTATGGAACAATTTTTTTTTGCAACTGTCTCAGTTATTATGAAACGGAAGGAGTACTTAAAATATATTCCCATCCGTTCTATAATACAAGGCATTTAGACCATTTCACACTGATTAAAAAAGCTCATAAATAAATTCTTTTATTAATATTTTGAAGCAAAATATTAAATTGTTTTATGAGATTGACTAATAATATTATTTCGGAAGGTGAGAATGTCTTATATTATAAGCCAAAAGACCAGAATGACCTATATTGTGGGACATGGAGTATATATGTGCAATTAATAGGCTGGCGAGTTTGAGACGGAATTTGAAGCAAAAATAAATAATTTTGGTGTTGAAGAATGATCCTAAAAATTGTCCAAGCGCAAATGCAAGTTGACGTGTAAATGGTTCAGAAAATTATACATGTTAAACTAATAGGCCGGTGAGTTTAAGTCGGAATTTGAAGTAATAATAAATAGTTTTGATGTTGAAGTATGATTATAAGAGCACATAAAATAGTTAACTCATTCCCGTTGTCATTATACATCAAAAGAATAGAAAATGATCTACGTGGCATCACAATCACACCAACACCCACATTATGTTCTACAATAGCCTTAAAGATGAAAATCTATTATGCCAATTAATTATACCAAAATAAATTTCCCAGCTTCTTCATCATCTTAGAAAAATAAATATAAAAATAAAAATACCACTATTACTTTTCTTATGATTATTTTAATATCCATGTTGTGAACAAGATTGTGAGCAGGCCAACTATCCCACCCACGACGAAACGGTTCATAATATCTAAAATTGAGTTATTGTAAATTATTTTTTTATCCACAAGGACTTTGTCAAAAAAAAAGTCACATTACATTGTCTAAAACAACACTATTGCATGTGTTGTACTATTGCAAATGCAAGTTGACGTGTAAATGGTTCAGAAAATTAATTGCAATTTATGAAAATAGAAATAGATAAAGACTAAGATAATATGTTGACTAGCTCTTGACAGTTTCATCGTTTACCATTCAAAATGAAAACACACATTTGTAAATGATACAATTAAAAAACTAAATAGAATTGTCATAACCATTTAATTATTATTCTTGTGATCGATCAACACTCCCAATACAGTACTTAAAGACCCAAATCCGTCGTTCTTCTTCTTTAAAGTGCATGTAAGTGGTTTGTAACCCTCGGTCACCAAATTGTGTACGGGCGTTCTCTATATGCATGGTTGTGGCCCCATCCATCTGACCAACATCGCCTACGCACCGCTCCACACTCCAAATACCAGAATCTGAATGAGTCATATTACACTGACCTCATTTCTCTTAACACTAAAACGCGTGATTTACACCGTCGTTCATTCATCTTGACGATATAAGGTGATTTGCACCGACGAAGTTCCGGATGCTGCGTGCAAACTCCTTACACATATGTTCCTTCTCTTCAATAGCGGACGTATGAGCATTACTACTACTCCGTGCAAAACTACCGGTGGCGGTACCTTTAGTCCACATTTCATTCATGTCCTCGTAACATTCCAATCCATTTTCTTGGAATGGCTTCAAGGAAAACAATTGTTAAAAAATAAAGTGACATCAATCTACTATTAAATCATCATTATATATAGGAAAAATGTTTAGTATAATGCTTATTTTATTGGCAACTAATCGTTACTTGTCTTCTAGATCTCCATTGTGATGTAACCTAACAAATAAATGTATACTTTAAAGGCGTTCTACTAAGAGTACACTAACACAAATTACAAGTCAACAAATTACAATTCATACATACCTTGAAGTCATCAAGCTTTGATGGGGGCAGGTCAACTGTACGCCGTTGAGAACTCCAACCACCTCCGGTCTCATTGATAAGAATACGGAACATAGACCATTTTTTCTTGACCTTTATATTCATCCATAAGCGAGTTGCAGAGTAACTAACACCCGTCAAGGGTATTCAATTCTAACGAACTTCTTGGCGAACCGATTCTGTTAGTGACTTTCCCGTAGACTTTCCTTGACGGTAAAATTCAAGCAATATTTCTAAAAGTTCATCAGTGTGCTCCGACGGCCACTGGCAAACATCTTTCCCTGTTGCGCTACTTGACATCTGCAATTCAAGAATTTTACTATAATTAGTATGGAACAAAATGAAATTAATTTGATTTTAATGACAAAAAAACCCAACTAAACTCCAAAATAATTTTAGTACATTTCCTATAGGAACATATTTATACTAATTAATTTGGTTTCCAGCCGAACAACTTATAGTACTTCAAATTGAAGATTAGTTGGCAAACCCAACTAAACTCAAAAATTAATTTTAGTACAAAAGGATGGATTTTGCAGATGAAAAAAGACACACACACACACCGACCGAATCAGTGTTAATGGTTCCCCAACCCTATTTCCATTTGGGCTGTGACTATGTATTTGGTACCCAGATTTATAATCGCAGAGACTAAACAAATTTCTAAAGCATGACAACCCATAGAAAATGATGGCTTTTTTGCGGAAAAAAAAAATTTAACATCGATTCTGTATTAATGGTTACCCAACTCGAATACATGAGCTTAACATCAAACCCTCAGCTTAAAATCAACTAATCGATCAGAACTTACCTGATAAATGGAGATGCGGCGCCGGATCTAGGGTTGGTGAAATCAAACTCGAATTCCCGTCGGATGTAACAAAAAAGGTGAGAATCGATAAATTTGGGAGAGGAAGGTGGTAAAGGGCTAAAAGATGCGGCCGGAAATAGCGCCGGAAATACTGCCAGAAATGCTAAGATTTCTGCTCATTCATGGAGGGAGGAGAGAGAGGGGTTGAACAAATTTTGCAAGACTTGAAGAAATGGGTGGTTTCTATTGATAAAGGAGATATAATAATGGTATTAACGTTTTCTCAAAAAAATAATGGTGTTAACGGTAGTTTCATTTTGGGGTATATATTTCCGTTTTTTTTTTTTTTTTTGAGAGTTGGATTAATACAAAAAAATAAGTTGGACTACAAATTACTCAAATGGGCCGGGTTTGGTCAGCCCAATAAGAAATATGGCGGAAAATTAGTTAGTTAGACTTATTTGAGTCCAGTCCAGTCTGAAACCAAACGGGGGTGTCTTTAAGTTCAGTTTGAGGGGTTTTTCAAGGGGTTTTGAGGAATAAATACGGGACATCTATCCTAAAACTAACACATTCATAGGAGCTTTTGGTAATGATTCGATTTGTGAATCCGGAACCAGTAAAATGTGAAATGGGACAATTGAAAATAATAAGCGTCCATAGGGTTTCCATCCCCCATCTTACAAGTGCACCTCTCTTGTCGGTTGCATTCTATGTGATCAATCTTGTAAAAATCGAATCTAGAGTCAAAACCTGGTTTTTTCAAGATTGATTTTGAGTCGACTCTACGAAAAATTGAATTTTAGCCCTTGAATCAACTACCTCAATGTTGAATCTACTATAGTACATAGATAGTGTGGTGCACCGATATACTCACTTTGATGCAAATAAAGGTTGTCTATTAGAAAACACCGAAGTTGTAGGTTTTAGTTATAATAATGTCTACAAGTAAAAGCCTCGTTATGTAATTAATTTTAGATTTTTTTTTTCATAATGTATCCTCATATAATTCGTAGATATTATCTACGGTTTTACTTGTAGATAATGTCTACTACTAAAAACCTCACTATGTAAGTGATTTTGATTTTGGATTATTTTTTTCCGCAAGGTACACTTAGACAATTCGTACATATTATCTACGATTTTACTTGTTGAGAATCATTATGTAATTAATTCTAATTTTTGAATATTTTTCCGCAAGGGTTCCTCGGCAGGTCCTTTGAAGCTTGTCACGCCATCTCAAGGCAATTGTTTGACACTAATTATTTGAAGTACTGTCAAACATCAAATGTGAGACCTCTCCCAACAGGGTTGTTGCATCCACGATGGCTAAAACTTGAGACTTCTTCCTTAAACGATCAAAGTCTCTTCCACTTTAGCCAATCTATGTTGGTATTTTGAGTTTCGACATGGATGATTTATACACGTAGATTTTATCTACCAGTAAAATTTTATGTGATGTTTATTTAGTTGTGTACTACTAAGAAAATAAAAGAATTAAAACAACATGATATTGTCTTTTGGGCTCCCTCTCCTAACAATTTCTAGGCCGTGTGACCAACTTAAAACCACTATCTTCATCTTGCTTGTCTCTTCATGCATCTACTATTTAAGCTGAAGTTGTGGTAACTGGAAATCTTTAACACCTCCATATATATTCAAAATAAAACTTATAGAAGGGCTTATTCGAGTCTGAAAAGTAGCTGTAAAACCCTGTATTTTTTATAAGGATAATTTCGTCACTTCGTGAAACCCTACTATTTATGTATTTTCAACCATTTAATATTTTAAAAATAAAAGGAAAAAAGGTTATTAAATTTAATTTGAAGAATTCCTTTTATCTTTAAAATAATAATTGCTATATCTAATTAAACCATTCAACCTACACTGTATACGTACAACCATCTAGGTACTAAGAAATACACATTGTAGTAAACATAATTATTTCAATCCGTATTGATTGCCGCATAATCACATTCCAGTTACGGATCGTCATTCATTTGTGTGTGACTCGTTAGACCTCCATATATGTCGGCCGTAAATATGAATTACAATTCTATAAATAAAATTTTGCAAACAAAAATTCTATGGCACAGTAAACAAATTTATGGGGTGTCCCATCTTTTTTCCGCTGATGATCTGCTGCTCTTCGCGGAAGCATCGGTAAGTCAAGCGAAAATTATGGAAAGAGGACTAACCACTTTCTGTGAAATATCGGGCCAAAAAGGAAGTGTGCGCAAATCAAAATTCCATGTGTCTCCAAACATGGACAATACTGTTGTGAGTACTATTGCTAGTCGACAAGGGATGTCTCGTACTTTTGATTTGGGTAAATATATGGGACTTCCGCTATGTTGAAATAAAAGGAAGTATAGCTACGAGTTTATTGTAGACAAAGTAAGAATGAAACTCCAAATGTGGAAAGCAAAGGTGTCAGGTTCAATATTCTCATCCAGTCAGCTCTAGTGACAATTACCTAATATTTTATGCAAACGACTCGCATATGAAGCTCTGTGTTGGATGAGGTGGAAAATTTTGCCCGCTCCTTTCTTTGGGCAGGTGACTAAAATAAGAGGGGAATTCATTATGTAGCCTGGAATGACGTTTGTTTGTCTAAGTTTATGGGAGGTCTCGGGATAAGACGATTGTGTAATATGAATATTGCCCTTTTTGTGAAAGCTGTGTGGCAAATCTTTGTAGATAAAGACATTTTGTGGGTCAAAGTGTTGAAGGCCAAGTATGGGAGCCCGATTGATAAGCCCAAGCCGACTTGTTCTTTTATATGGCGCAGCATTTGCATGGCCGTGGATTGTTTACGAGATGTTCTTAATATCACTATGGATGGTAGTGTGGAATGGCTTGCTACGCCGTCCTGAAAGTTTTGACGTGGCAAGTGCGTACCACACCCAACTTACCAAGGTGTGCTCGAATGAGGAGGAAAGAAAATGGAGAAAATCTGGTCCATTTAAGAACCACAATGAGGCAATATGTTGTTGTCACTCATTCCCCGAAAAGCACTACCCCCAGCGGTGATGCTTGAGCATAGGCATGTTTTGGATGATGATACTTGCATGATATGCCAAAATCATAAGGAAACACTGCTTCACACTTTTCGGGATTCTAGGGGGGATACGTGATATTTGGAAGAGGGCGGTGGCACCTTGCAACCAACGACATTTCTTTGGTAGTACTGACGCTGGGGATTGGGTAGATGACAGTATAAGTCGGGACATGTCTGGGCGAGACGACATTACTAATTGGAGGTACTTATTTCATGAGATCATTATGGGTGCTTGGTATTGGCGGAATCAGGTAGTACACCACATGAGTACTCAACGTCCTCCGACAATGTAATTTTTATCACAGGCAGTCAGTGTGGCTATAGATTTGAAGATCGCTTGGCATAGCTAGTAGGGATTAGACCCCTGAGACATCTTTTTCATAGTGGGTATAAGCGGTGGTTTTTATTTTTGGGTGCATTGTACATATTGTTCATACAGTTGTTAATAGAAAATCCGGTTTACACCAAAAAATGAGATATAAATTCATCATTAATACCCCAAAAAAAAATCCAATCCTAATACCAAATTATTAATTAACTCATATTTAACTATCGTAACAATCATATGGCAATAAATATGTATAATCAATATCCACATAGTCGTTTTTCGAGCGACATACATCGAAGATTACTTTTATATCACGAAATATAATATTCTCTCAAAGTGAACACTTCACTCCCACTTCGCAAGGATTCCAAGAATAAAACATTTCTTTATAAGATGGTCATTTCCGGATATTCATTCCTACTAAGAGGAAGCGGGAATCCCGGACGATCGACATATATCATATGCATACTTCAGTATCAGATCCAATCACTACCGCATGATCGCCTTATTCTATCGGGAAACCTCAATAGTGTCAAAACATGACAATATACAACACAATATTATGACGTCCTCTAGTCTAAGGATAATTATATAATTGCCATATAATTAAGACATCTAATAAATAAGCGGATCATCCTTCATACATATTTCTTCAATACACGTCTGCGTACATATCTAAGTGCCGACCATAGTTATCAAACCCGGTCTGGCCCAACGGTTCAACCGTTCAACCCGGTGACCGGTCAAAGGAACCGGTGATTCAAACATCAACTTGTATAAGCAAGCGACCGCTCAAGCGATAAACCTACGGTTTAGCTGTTGACTAGGGGACACCGGTTGAACGAATGGGTCAAGTAAATTTAGTGAAAAAACATACGAAATGGGTATCGAACCGGTTTTAAATAGCAAAAATACTCAAATTTCTCCGATATAATGCAAATAATTAATTAATCTTTGGGAGAACTTATTATTTGTTATAAATCTACATCAAGCATATTTTTGTTACTGAAATAAAACTTAGAAATGTCTTACAATATGTTACTTAACATTTTGCTAAATAATGCAAGTCATATTTTCCAACAAACAATACATTTTGTTTTTTAAAATTTACGGTAAGTGCATCACCATTCAAATAAAAACAAACTTACGTGTATAAAGTAATTAAAGAGTTGATGATAATTTTTAACATTGTATTATTATACATATTCTTCTATAATAATCACATAAATTATAATTTGAGTACATAAATTGTACTCCCTCCGTTTTTTTATCTGTCGCATAGAAAAGAATTACACAGATAAAGAAAGTGATTAACGTGGCTTAAAAAGAACAAAATTATCCTTCCCTTCTTGTGCATGGATAATTGTACCAAAATTTAGGTTATTAAAATGAAGAGTAAAGGTGGGAAAAATAATAATAAATGCCTCATTGGTATTGTAAAATGACAGATAAATAAAAACAAAACAAATTCTGAAAAGTGACAGTTAAAAAAAACGAAGGGAGTAACTCATAAGGTGATACATAGTTTCATATCATAATTTATTTGAATATAATTATCAGATTGTATATTTCTCATGATATTATATATTATTTACTACTATATTAATCTTTTTGGTTGACCAGTGACCCAATGGTTGAACCTGTGATCCGGTGACCCAGTGACTTTTCTGGTTCAACGACCGGGCAAGGTCTGACAACTATGAGATCCACAACTATCTTTACAAGATAAAAGACATATAATACTTGGTAGTCTAATCGTTATTAATAATGTCCCATTATCATACATCGACTAGGAATATTTAAGAACTAAATCATTCATTTGTGAATCAAATCTCATCAATCATAATATCACAATATGATTTCTCCATCACAATATAATTCTAGAGACATTTTATATATTACTAGTAAAATGGGCGTCGCCTGCATGACGTGTTTAGTTAGATTAATATTTTTAATATTAGAAAAAATAAATTTATGTGTTTAAGTTAGATAAATAGGAATACTATAATAAAAAATATTATTGTTATAAATTGATTTCATGTTTGGTAGATTTGTTTTATTTCTCTTATTTATATGCATTGAATTACACATGCTATTGACATTTTTTCCCCACAAAGAACTAAAGTTTTATTATCACTGAAACATAGACAATTTACAATAAAAGCTAGCCTCAGCTAGACTAACGACCCGGACAAACGCCGGACTACAACCCGACCTAACGCCGGACTAACCCGGCCTAACACCGGACTACGCCGGACTAACCTATCAACACAAACTGAGACTACGCCACAACGAAGTACTATATATTGGGAAGAGGGTGCTGAACGAAAGAGAAAAAATTCTCCTAAGGTTTCAGGGGAGTTCAGACACATTGATCCTCTAAAGCCATCTATTACCCGACAAACATAGATTACAAACTAATCAACTAAAACAAGCTAATACAACGAAAGAAAAACGAACTAAAAAAACAACCTTTAGTCATGTATTCAAATGATATATTAAAATATTTCTCTCATGTCCTTGCAAGTGACGGACCCATAAAATTCCAGGGGGAGGGGTCCAATAAGAGTAATATTTTTGTCAACGGATTTATAATTGTTTTTATGGGTAAAACTTAACTACATTTTTTTGCGGGTCTGTCTTCCCCGTTTAGTACTACATGTATCCACCCATGGTCTCTTGTATATCTATGGATATTTTACAAATTTATCATAACTTAAATAACATCATTAGAATCATGCGTCCAAAAGGCCACGTGTTGTTTTAAATACCTTTATTTTTTGACTAATTAACTTTCTATTATAACTACAAATAATATTTCTTCAAAAATTATTGTAAGTCAAATTTATTAACCATAAAGATGGTGAATTATTAATTGTGTAACACGAGTATTATTGAATTATATTTATTCTTTGTATAATGATCAACTACGATGAGCTAGAAAAAATTTATATCTTAAACTCTATAATAATGAGCGAAAATTCACTATATTGTTGATATAAAAATAATTTTTTTTAATACATGGTTTATTTTGATCTAGAAATAATGAGAAATTTATTATGGTGAAAATCAACTGACATTCTAAGTTATATGTTATATCGAGAATTAAATATTATGTTTTCTTAATAATCAGTTATATTACATAATTACAACATCATTTTATTTCTAGTTAAACAAGGGTCAATATATTTGGTCAAGATTATGTTTTTTAATATACCATTGAATTTTATCAATATAGTATACGAAACATGTGGAGACACCAAATTCAATTTCTTTTTTGACAGTACTAAATTCAATTTCAAGTTGTATAAATTACATAAATATATTTTAATTGTTATACAATCATTATTCATATACTACATGAATCTACTTCTTTAATTTATAACTACATAATTTTGTTTTAAGTTAGCATCGTAAGTTTGAATTTGAATTTGGATAAGGATAAATAAGGATCATTATATATTTTAATATATATACAAATATGCTTAAACTATAAATTTTAATAAGTAATTCCAGTATGTTTCTTATGTTTGAACTTAATTATTTTAGATAAAATAAATATAAAAAATAAAGTTAAATATCTACCATACTTATGTAACATGAATTTTATTTAGGTATAAGAGGATATAAGAACCAAGTGTAGATGCTATCAGGCAAATAGGACAACTTTGTAAAAATTTGGTATTTAGGACAATCTAGTAAAAGCTATTACAAATTTAACACTGTTGATGACTAATAAAATTCAAGTCGTCATCTTTCTCGAAACAAAAACCCCTAATTCACGGCATATCAGTTAATGCTAGTAACTAATTTTTTTCTTCACTTTTTTTGTAAGAAGTTACTAAATTTGAAACCTAAATGATTATACCTATCTAATCTATTCCAATCAGATTCTTTGCATGAAATCGTTCAAGCAATGCATTTGGGTATTTGGTTTGTAGAAGAACATACCATCATAAAATCACCTAACATATAATTCACTACTCATGTATTTGAGGTTTTAATGCATTGTGTACATAATTTACATCCTATGCAAGGTTCACTAATGGATTTGAGCTTTATTCTAAGCCCAGTTCTCTCGTGAATCACTAAGCGTGTATTTATGTGAGTGACCCGCATCATGTTAGTAGTAATTATAACTCATACTTTATAATAATTATTTTTATTACTATCCTGAAATTATTATTATTATTATTATTATTATTATTATTATTATTATTATTATTATATTTCTTTAATAGAATTAAATTAATAGATATATGAAAAGAAAGAAACATGGACAACAAGCTTCTCAACCCCCCTTCAAAAAAATCTAAACCTCCTCAACACCAACAATGCATAATTAAAATCTCATATTAGCAAACCTACATAGGAAAAAACGAATAGCAGGACGTTTTTTTTTTTTTGAAGGAAATAAAGATTTTGTTTATACGAATTCTCCAACAAGATGCTAGAGGATAATACATGAAGAAAGTAAAAGGAATTCACAGAAGCCTAAATAACAAGATATAGTATGGTTGTTGAACATAAACTGAAGATCACTCCCCTAAGCCATCAACTAACACAGACTAAAAACCTCTTCTTTTTTTTTTTAGGGGTCAAAATTTGTTTCAAAGTTGGTATTGATTTTCCCCTACAATGACTCAATTTCTTGCCTTTTGGTTTCCTTGAGTTTCTGGTTGTGAACAAGTGTCCAAATAATGGTCGTTTACTTTGCAAAATCTGTTGTAAATCTTGATCTTTTGTTTACCTTCACAACCACAAGTATCATGCAAAAAGATGATCCAACTGCAAAATCTTCAAAAGAATCGTCTGACCCCTCATCCAAGGACAAACCATCACTCAACATGGTCTCCTTATCTTGATCCTATTAGACTATCATTGCCATGAAGTTGAGCTTTGATATGTTCCTATTTAATGACATTTTATGTGGGAGAAAAGTTCTTTTAATGGCCTTAAATGTGCATATGATATAAAGCATAAATTATCCATTGCTACATATTGCAACCTTTACATCCCTCATGCCCGCATCCCTTCGAATCCTCACTTGAAGACACCAGAACATGCTTTGTGAGGCCGTGTGCTTCATGCTCGACTTCTTTAACTCTATGCAAGTACATAACAAAGCCTCAAATCGATAGCAAGATCATCACCAAACAATTCTTAAGCCTCTAGTAATGGATTGTGTATTTTTGTTTGCATTTCATTCAAATCACCTGTACAAACTGGTAAAGTCTCATTCATTTTGTCCATGCAATTAGAAACCTCTTTATATACCAATTGATCCTCAACTAATCTGCATTTGGTTCTCAACACAGTCCTTTGAATTTCTAGCTCATTGCTACATTCCTCAAACCTTGTTCCGGTTGTGAAATCGTTCTCTGCTTCATCATTAGCCCTTTTCACATTGATTACCTTTATTCTTGAAAATGGTCCTTGAATATCTCTCCCACTATACTCTTGCCAAGGCTTAGCTCTGGTTTACTTAGTGTTCACCATCATATTGTAATGCTTCTTGGAAACAATGCTCATGATGTATAATACACATGCAAAAATGATTGTCACGAAGGCCCTAATTCATTGTTAATCATCCTGCCAATACCTAGAATCCTCATTCCCAATCCGGATACAATCCACCCAAGCAGGAGTGAAAGAGGCTTCGATCAAAGCAAGGTATCTCAAGTTCGAGTCCTTGTGGATCGACAAACATTCTTAGGAAAGGTCCCTTTGGAGCACAACAATATTTAGGAGGATTAGTCTCAAATAAATGTCAGGAGATACTTCAGGAAATAAAAAGACCAACTTTGACCATCACACATGCATTAGAAGACCTTCTTAGTTCAATAGTAGCAAAGTCAATTTGAAGAGGCCGGCCAACAAAGACGCAATTCGGCATAGATAATCCTTATTAAACAAAGGAAAATTCAGATCAACAATCTTTGTTAAAAAGAGAGAGAGAGAGAGAGAGAGAGAGAGAGAGAGAATTCAGAAGGTTCTATCAAACGGGGCCAAAGACGCCTATTGATTAAGGAAAAAAATCGACCATCCATTTAGATAATTATATCGGCGTTTTAGTAACAGGCCAAAAATGTCAATAGAAAGTTGGTCGTAATCAAGACATGTTTATTATCAAGCAATGCTATAAGACAAAAAGATTTAAGCCGTAGAGATGTGTTGAGAAGAAGTGCAAATCGCACGCGAGCGATTCGTAAACAGAGAAAACCCTAAAATACCATTAAAAAACTTGAAATAGCCACGTTTATTATCCTCAAACTTGAAATAGCCACGTTAAACAACAGACAAAGAACAATTGCTCGAACTGGCCATGAAAACATGTGCACTGATGCCCATTGTTGAAAATTCTAATGATATTCACCTTCTGGCATGTCGAAAGAGTGAACCGACGTTGCCCTCAATGATGCCAACTTTTTGACTAGTGAGCGTTCTGCGTCACTATCATATTTAAAAAAGGAAGTCAACCCCAAGTCACAGCTTATTATTTTAATATAATAGCGGGTAAAAGAAGTATACACCCTAAGGCCTAAACTTGAGGGACCTAACTGAACATTTATCAAAGAGATCAGGTTGGAACTAACCTCATCTTTTTGGGAAAGTGGACATTCACGATAAAGTTATGATCACCTCTTACAGAAGGCCTATTCATGTCAGGAACTCCCATCGTGATATTTTTACTCTGTCTCAGGCTGAATGCCAGGAGGAATACGAAGATCTCTCATACCCTCAACAGTCTCAACCTGAAATTAACATAACATAGAACATTCAATGTCTCCGACAATTATTCTGACAATGAGAAACTTGAAACATTAAAAGCAGTAATATATGCCAAAGCAAGATACAATAATGTGAAACAAATTTTCTCAACCCAGGTAGAAATGATGTCATAAGATCAAGCACATAGAAATATATGTAGAAGTGTCACCATTCCCACCCATCACGAGAGGAATGGGATTATGAGCATGGAATTATCAAAATGTTAGTAAAATTGATGAAGAAGTTTGAATTACTAGTACCTTTATAACAGTCCCTAGAAGTGCATCTGTGTAGTCAATTGTAACTTTTGAGTTCAAATCAAGGCCATTCCTCCAAATTCGGTCTTCTCCTCAATATGAACAACAAGGTAGAGGTCACCAACTATGCCCCTGAATCAAAAACTCAGTATCATACCCTAGAAATTGGTGCACTTCTAACAGACTTCAGGACTCCACTATAGCCAAAATGGTTCTCATTTAAAGAAATGAATACATAACTGTCAAAGACAAATTTGGGTTGTTATTGACAACTCCAGCAATCCTCCATTTACCAAGGATACATGTTTTTACCGCAAATATAACGCATGTCCATTTAAAGGGAGTATGCAAGCAGTCAAATTCCAGATATGCTCAGCAATATTATGCATTTCACAAAAATAATATCTTTACACAACCTGTAGCTAATTTTCGTTTGTGCAAAATTTCAGTGCCATGAGCAGGACTGGAAGAAAAAGCAATTCAGACATGCGCCAATGCGTCTCAAACCTACTACACCTTTTATTATCAACATTTCCCTCTCCTTGAACTTGCATTGTGGCTCCATCGCTAATACCAGGTGGAAGAGAAACTCTAATTCTCCTTTTGACTGTATTTGACCACAGCCACCACATTTTAAACAATTATCGGTAATTATCTTCCCATCACCCTTGCATTTGGAGCATGTAGATATCTACAATTGTAAAATGGATTAATTAACAGCTGTCAAAGAAGACAGTCAACTTAGTCTAGGGGATTACTACACACTTGAGAAAACAATAAGAGTGAAAATACAACAATGCATGTTTAGAAAATTCCTGTAAGCATAAGGCAACCAGGAAAGTCTAAGTAAACAGTGGCAATAAAGCCTCTTCAAACTATGATTTGGAAAAGATGAAACTTGAGTCTTGAGGAGGCGTTATCCACGGAAAAACTATCAGACCAAGCAAAAGAATAATGTCAGTTTTCAATAGAAACTACCTGGGATATTGTTCCAAAGGAGTCTTTTGTGTTTTAGACGCTACTCCTCTACCTCCACATTCTTGGCAAGTTTTCACACTACTGCTGGATTTTGCACCTGTTCCGCCACAAGTTTCGCATGTGTCAAAGAAGGAACTTCAACTTCTCGCTCTCCCCAAAAATTGATTCATCAAAGCTCAAATACAGGTCATACCTGTAGCCACAAAAACAATGGTTCACTAGTCTTTGCAATAAACTCCAAATCCACACAAGAACGGTGATGGACATATGCCTTTCCATTTTGTTCCTAGAAGAATATTTGGGGAGGATGAATCCATAAGGATGAAACTGAGTACACTATTACCAAGGATAAAACGGTTTAAAACCAATAGAGATGCCAATGTACAATCTAAATAAGCTCACTAATAACCAAAGCTATACCTATGGGGCTTGTTACAAGACTTCAGAAAAAGGTATCTATGTACATGTGAGGGAGTGAGAGGCAGGAGATACACAACCACTAGCAATAAATCCATTGTGCATTAATTTCATGAGGAGACAGTACCAGTCATGTTAAATTACAAATACACAGGCGCTGCATAAGCGGGAGGTTCATTGCATTTGGCTGCGCTTTCTATACTAACTGGCAAACCAGCGTACTAAAGTACTACCTCCGTCCCAAAATGTAAGTCCGTTTAGACTTTTCCACACGGATTAAAAAAAATTGGTTAAATTGGTTATGTGTCATTAATTTTGATGAAAAAAAGTCTAAAATGACCTTTGACTGGTATTAATGGAAAGTAGTGAAAAGTGGGTGACTATATAATAAATGAGGGGCAAAAGGAGAAAAATGTAATAAATGCTTTATTGGTTTTCTAAATGGACTTACATTATGGGACAAAACCAAAAACCTAATAGGACTTACATTTTGGGACGGAGGTAGTAGTTTATTATACTGATTATAAAATATATGAAATCACTACCTAACAACTACTACATAGCAAACATAGTAAACTTAGAGGGCCGCAACAGAATGATGCAAGTTGAGTCTAGTGCTGAAGCTAAAAAATACTTCCACAAGGACCGCAACAAAATCTCAAATAAGCTCTTTATAAAAAGTTAGTTGAGAGTGAGAGAGCCAGGAAAATTAGTGTTTTGGAAGCTTCTTGTTTCTTTTCTTTTTATGACAGGCAGCTAAAGTGTTCTTAGATATTCAGAACCAGCACAGTATAAAGTGAATTTTCTAATCACGACATCTTTATATTTCAATGTACTCAACAATTGGGCTTTAGTCACTGCAATAACTTTTGAACTCCATTGTCTCTCTCTTCTGGGTTTGGTATATAAAAGTTAGCAGCGTCCAAATTTGTGCTATTTTGCAGGCATTCGACTCAAATCATGCCTAAGGATGAGAGATTCCATAGCATTACATTTGATTAGAATTATGAAGAGCTATTAAAACATTGTTTCACAAAACAGAAATCAGAGAACTCCATAAGAAGAACCAAACACAATCCTCCATTGACCGCCAAAACAAATAAAATCTGTATACTGATGCACATATTTACGAATATCAAGATCACGTTTGGAAGTGCTTCTCATGTTGAAGTTGAAGCCATCATCTTCACCAATCGAACTGAAAAAACTGCTAGAACCACCAAAAACTCTTGAAATTTACAAAAGGGTCTCCCTACATAATTGAATACCCAGGTTAAAAATACAGTAGTTCCTTTCAATAAACTCGCCCAAGCAAGCAGTACTTGACAAAAACAAGGAGAACTTGATCTCACCTCTGGTGAACCACGCCCAGAACCCTCAAATTCTCTTTTCAAACCTGCATCACCAAATTGATCATACACCGACCTTTTCTCATCATCTGATAACACCTATAAAAAGAAGCACACATGAACAACATCTAAACTGGATCAACACCATGAAGAAATTTAAACCAATCATCTGAGCAGAAAACGGATTCACAGTAACCCAGCTTTAAGCTTACATATATGCTCAGTCAAATGATGAAAAACCATCAAATGACGGTCAATATCAAAAGAAATAAATGCAAAAACAAAAAGGCAAAGATAAAGGAACCTCGTACGCAGCACTAATCTCCTTAAACTTTTCTTCAGCGCCTGGGTTTTTGTTCATGTCAGGATGATACTGCAATGCTCAATCATAGTTAACTCAAATAATTAAAGGCCACAGCTGACTTCACAAAACCCACAAATTTGACATGCGATGATGCGAATATTAACTCCAACAGGAAAGGAAAAAAAACAAAAATAAAGGAAATGAACAAAAATTTAACAATCAAACACCTTGAGTGCGAGTTTGCGGTAAGCAACTTTGATATCTTGCAGGGAAGCATTTCTGTCGACCTTCAGAACAGAATAGTAATCCGGTCTCTTGGCGGCGGCGACTACAACGGAAGGGAATCGACGGCGGCTGCGGTGATCATGTACAGGGCAGTTGAATATTGGGGAAAAAAAAGTGGGCGATCGGTTGAAACTACAGGTGGTAACTGAACTGAAATTAAGGGAAGAAGAAAGCAGCAAAGTCTTGCAATTGGTAAGCGGACTGAAGTAATGGCATTGCATTTGGTTTCTTGAAATCTTGGTGTCTGTAAGTTCAATTTGAGGGGTTTGTCAAGGGGTTTTGATGAATCAGTGGTTTTATGGTGGTCAGGATCATTATGTCATAATTGTCCAACAATAAAATTATTTATAAGAAGGGTAAAAATGTAAAAGCATTGGATATCATTTTGGCACGGTGGTATTCCATTCAAAAAAAAAAAAAAAAAAGCTCTCTTTATCTCTCACATTTGAGATTTGTTACTGTTTTTATTAATTTATATTTTTAATATATCATTTATTATTTTTCCTATTTTATCGATAAATTATTTACATTTTGATAAAAAAATATATTTTCAATCTTAAAACCTTTTTTAACAAATTATTTATATCTCCGATAAATAAAAACATTTTAAATCTTATATTTTAGGCATGTTAATTTCTTTCTTGTCTGTGTAAATATTATCTCGCGACATATAAAACAAACGGAGGGAGTAGAAAATAAGCGTCCATATTTGGAAGGGGCTAATATTTTCACCTCAAGCCTTTTACCAGACCTACCCATAGATGTATCATATCGTCTCTCTTGATTGAACTTGTGAAAATCGTTTTGAGCCCGACTTTCTCAAGAGTCGATTCGGCGAGAGCCGGATTTTTAACCTAGAAGCGACTTCACTAGGCCGATTCTATTGGGATATTATTGTACCCACAATAATCCATAATTGGTTTGATTAATTTCTGATCACTTTAATTATGTGTCATATATATTTTTATTGTCATTACTTACCCTAGAAAGTCGTATGTCTTACAATGACATTTATTTGTTTTTGCAGGTATCCTAAAGCACACCATAAAATGATTAAAACTATATGTGTGTATGATATATCTTTTATCATCACCATTTTATATGATATGGTGTAGATACAATGATAAGTGCAAATTTGGGCTACATTACAAAATTACTCGTGTTCAAAAATATATTTAAAACCAGTCCTCCTCAAATTTAATTCATTTAGACTCAATTGCAGGGGTATTAGCGTCCAGTCTTTATCTCCACCTTTATCACTCCATACAGGAGAAAAAATAGGAAGAAGTAAAAGCTCTCATGCATCGAATCACTTTCCCCACCCTACGTTGGGGTGGATGAGCAGGATACTTTATCCCTACATGAACACTGTAGCTATCCTTTTTTTTTTTTTTTTTTTTTTGAAAGCGATTTTATTTTTTTTTTCTTCCTCTGTTGAAATATAGCCGTTGAAATATAGCCAATTGGAGTAAAAATTGAATTTAAAAAGTAAGTTTTGAAAAATGTGTGTGTTCAAATATAGCCGTTGGAGTAAAATTTTAAATTTTAAAAATAATTTTGGAAAAATGTGTGTGTTCGAATATAGCCAGTTGAAATATAACCGTTGAAATATAATAGTTTGGAGTAAAATTTGAATTTAAAATTAGTTGAAAAATGAATATTTTAATGTTGTAAGGATAGAGATAGGGATCTTGATGTAGAGTATTGTGAATTTAGTTGCTGTAAAGTAGGGATATGTATTTTTTAATAGTATTTGTGGGGATAGAGATAGGGTGATTGATATGAATACCCTTAATACAATTCACGGCCCAACACCTTTAACATTGGCCTAGCTTATATTCTAATAACAAAACCCTCCTACTATATAAACATAACTCTGTTAGGTGGGCCAAAGCCCAATTGTGGTATCAATTTGTTTAGTCACTTTTTCCCACATTGGCTAAAGTGGGGAAGCAGCCGACTTAGTTGTAGTATTTACTAGGATTTTAGCCTATCTATTTTGATGTCTGCGAATATCGAGATAAACTTTCAATTGTCTTGTTATTTTAGTTATTGTTTTAGGTTTTAGGAGAGTTGTATCTTTTGTAATCCTCCTCCATAGTAATATTTTCTTTCGCCTGCGTGGTGAATTTAGTCGGCAGCATTCTGGAAGCCACGTAAATTTGGTGTTCTGTCTTTTCTTTTTGTTCGTTATTTTGCGTTCACCGTCCTTAAAATTTATCGCTTCGGTTTGTTATTTCCTAACAAACCGGTATCGGAGTGAGTTGTTTTTGAGGTGTTTGCCTTTTTTCCTTCCGTTTGTTATTATCATTCTGCCGTCGTTAAAATTTATCGCTCGATTTGTTTTTTTCTAGCCCAAACCGCATCGAGCCGGGGTTATTTTTGAGTGTTTTTCGAGAGCCGAGGTTTCTGAGCGAGGTTTTTGTTGAGATTTTCGAGGTTTTGAAAAATTAGTCACCGTGTGATAACTAAGTATTCTTTAGAAAGTTTGTGATTCGTCAACTTCGGGATGTGCGATTAAAGATTGAGGCTATCTTTGATTCGGGAGGGCTTCGATATTGCATTTGCCGGCAGGAAGTAGAAAAAGCCGGAGAAAATGTCGGATGAGGGGTTTGATGGTCTCAACAAGAAGGCCAGGTCAAGTATCATCTTGTGTCTTTTTAATGAGGTTTTAAGAGAGAGTCACTGAGGAATTCTTGCTAAGGATTTGTGGGAAAAACTAAAATCCTTATAGATGAAGAAATATGTTGAGAATAGGCTTTATTTAAAGCGAGTTTGTATATGCTTCAGATATACGAGCGGTCATATATATTATCGCACGTAGATAGATTATGGATGTGAGTAATATAGATGCTAAGATTGATGATGAGGATCAAGCCCTGTTGTTATTGTGTACGCTTCACAATCGTTTAAGCATTTTAGGAAAGCGATGCTTTATGGTAAGGATACTATTTCTTACAAAGAAATTAAGTCGATTTTGAAATCGAGAGAGCGGATTGATAAAGATATAAGCGGGAAGTAGTAGTAGTCGAAAGCGGACATCTTTGGTAGTTCGGAGTAGATCAAATAAGAATGATCTGAGATAGTGAAAATTATGTTTTGAATCCCATACATAAAGATTTGACGTGCAATTATTGCAAAAGGTCGGGCACATCAAATCGATTACTTTAAATCTTAAGAACAAAGAAAAGCGTGAAACGAGAAAAGAGTATGGTAAAGAGTGCGCTCGGGGCGGTTTAAGTAGAAGATGAGAGTGATGGAGATATCTTCTTTGTTGATGATAAATTAAGGTATGTTGATGAGTGGATCTTGGATTACGGTTGCACATATCATATGTGTCCCGATAGGGATTTGTTTTCCACGTATGATTCGATTCAAGGTGGAGTTGTTTCTTTGAAACAGCGACACGGTATGCAAGGTTCTTTGGTATTGATGCGGTTAGAATCAAGACCCGTGATGGAGTTGTCGAAACACTTATGAAAGTCGAGACATGTTTGGATTTGAAGAAGAATCTCATCTCTTTAGGCGCACTTGAGACTCTTGGATTTGGTACACCGCGAAGGTGGAGTTAAGTTAATTAAAGGTGCTCTTGTTGTTATGAAAGTTTGTAGATGCAGTGGTTTGTATGTTTTGAAGGATTCACGGTTATTGGACATTATGCAATCCATATGTCATCCCTTTGAGTTAGACATTACAAAACGTCGTCCATTTGTTAAGTTCAAGCGAGTGCTTGGACTTATTTGACACCGATCTGAAAACTTTGAAGTTTTTGGAGAAAAGTATTTACGAATGTGGGTCTTTGTCCCAAGGTGGAGATTTGTTAGGTGGGACAAATCCCAATTGTAGTATCAATTTGTTTAGTCACTTTTTCCACTTTAAAGTGGGGAAGCGGACCGACTTAGTTGTAGTATTTAATAGGATTTTAGCATATTTATTTTGATGTACTAAAATCGAGATAAACTCTCAATTGCTTTAGCTATTTTAGCTATTGTTTAGGCTTCAGGAGAGTTGTATCTTTTGTAATCCTCCTCCATAGTAATATTTTCTCTTTCGCCCGTGGACTAGACGGCACATTGCCGGAAACCACATAAATTTGGTGTTCTGTCTTTTCCTTTTCGTTTGTTATTTTTCGTTACCGTTGATAAGTGCTATCGCTCGGTTTGTTTTTTTAACAAACTTTAAACCTAAATCTTCTTTCCAGGACAAGTTGTAGCCGCTTTCACTCCTCTTGAGACAAAGAAATGTTGTGTTCTTCCCTCTTCATATCCAACCATTAATTCTTTTCTTTGTCTCGAATCCTTAAACTTACATCTAATACATGAATCCTCTTTTGATAAGTTATCCATCTAACAAATACCGCGTTACGTTCGAAACTTCAATTCTCCTCCGATTTAATCGGGAAGATGAGCGATCTTAGATGAAGTTCGGCAAACTTGTATAGCGAAATTGTTCATCATTCTTTGTTTGATAAATCAAGTTTCATTCTCTTTCTATTAAAGCCCATTTCGTTAAAATTGATGCTCCGATGAAACAAAGATGTTTTCTTTTACCTCTTCATAGCTCGATAATAGAACCGAAGCTATTCCATCACGGAAGCTTCAAAATAAGAAAAAGCCGCAACCTTTTCTCTTTTTCTCTTGCTCGGTGACGCTTCCGGCCGACATATGTGCAGTAAAAGTCGGATCGTTGATAATCTGCGTCACGTATTATATAAGTGAGTCTTTTTTCTTGTTATATTATTTTGAGTCAAATGTTTAGGTGAAATCATGTTTTGATTGATGATCCTAGTCCGATTGATGAGTCAATATGAGTACTATGCCAATTAGAGTTTGTAATCAAAGATGAGGCATTTTATTAATGTATTATGGCGAATCGGACTTTTTCTTCAGTTAACCGATTTCACGATTAATGAGTCATCTATGTTTGCATTAAGATTTGAATATCACTAGAATTCGTGTCAAAGTTTTTAGATCGATACATTTGGGTCATATTTACTTTGGTTCATAAGTGAGGTTATCCTCTTTGTTAAATTAAGTGTCAACTTTTCTTCTATTAACGGTCAATCTAAGTATTATACAAATTTGTGTATATGATAGTTAAAGATAAAGTATTTCACTAAAATGAAAGATAAAAACAAATTTCGATCTATAAACCTTTCAGTCAAACTTGATGGATCAATGAGTTCATGTTTTGAAGTAATCACTCTAGAGTCATTAGATTAATGAAATCGGGTTATGTGCTATGTTTGTTCATTTGTCAAAATCGATTAATGATTCACTAAATTTCCATCACTAGCATGTCCCATTCGGTTAAAGATTTGATGAAATCATGTGATTTATGAGTCAAATCTAGAGTATTGATCTTGAGAAATGATAAACTCCATGCTCAAATGCTGTTATGAACTTCAGTATGTTCTATATAGCGAGATGAAGCATTTTCAGTTACCCGTGCCTTGGATTCGGTGTGATATGAACCTACACCTATATTCATGACACACTATACTCACTCCTTCTTCCACACTGGGAATACTTTGCATTTATATATACATATTTTGCTAAAACCCATATATATATATATATATATATATATATATATATATATATATATATATATACAAATATTCATTTTGTTCTTGTATTTAAATAAAAAAATTGAAATAAATAAATTAAGTTAAACTGTTGGTCTCACTATGTACTTTTCTAATTGCCTTTTGATGTTTTGAAACTGACTTCTCTTGTTCTAATAAAGTTTTTCTTAAAAAAACTCAACAGATTTTTCCTTGAATACAGTAACTCTATATGTTTTCAAGATAATAGCAGAACTTTTGCATTACCTCATTCATTGCTTCTTATATTTTCTAAATGGCTCAATAAATGTTTACCATTTACGAGGCCTATATATTCCAGTGACACTAAAGCGATCAAGCAACAAGATGATCAAACATTTTCATATTTATTAAATTTATCCTTGTACTTACGAATCTGTTTTATTGTTCTTGCATCTCGATTTACATCTATTACGAGGTGTGAGTTTGGAGTTTTGATTCGAATCATGCTGTCCCGATTGAAGCGGGGTTGTGGTGATATCTTACGGAATCCAACTAAGTTTTAGGATTGCACTAAAGCTTGTCTCTGGCACCTGTTCTTCACACATCCTGAACTTTGTGTTCATATCAGTAAGTTCTCGCATTTGCTTTTTGCTTTCAAGTTGCTAATTTTCTCTGTGTGTTTGATTCTTAGAACTTGGTTATAAAAGAAAAGTGAAGGTTGTATTGTGTTCTATTGTATTGAATTTTTAGAAGCAGAGCTATGTCTCGATTCTAGTGATTATATCAGCACTGTGGAAATCGGGATTCACACACTCTGATGTGATCTGAAAGGTTCAATAAGTTAGAACAAGTTTATCCATCTTGTATCTTATTTTGATTATTAAAGATCGATTGTAATCAGTAAATTGAATATAGTGAAATCTGTGGATGTGTGGTTGATATTGACACATAGGATTTATTGATAGTTTATACAACTATTAAAATCAGTATATGTGTTTTTGAAAACAATTTAGAAACACACTTAAATCCTGCATGCATAATTAATTAGGTTTTTAACTCGTTAAAATCCTTAATCAAAATTTGATCACAAGATCATTAACTTATACACGTTGATCTTAAGCCCGGATCTTACGCCTGAGTTTATTATCAATATTAGGTTAATTATTTGAAACTCTAAAAGGCTAATTAAAATTTAAAAGCCGTAATATCTATTCAACCCTCTAGGATATATATATTACGCATACTCGATCCAACAGATTCTCTTTGTGGTGTACCAAGATATAGTCGGTGTGGTGCAAATAAAGACACACTGAGAGGGCGATTATGGAGGGAAGTGGTTACCGTATTTATTTGACTTTGTATTTATGTTGGTCAAAGACCACATTTGTGTATTCTAATTGTAATTTGATACGTTTTTATCTATGGAAGTCGGGTTAGTGGAGATTAGTATAATTCTTGCATGCATGAGTCTTGCATGCATGATTTCATAATTGATTGCTTGGTAACAAATATGAGGAGTATTCACACACACACACACACTTCACTCTTCAGTCTTAGATTGCGGTTAACATTGGTTATAGGTCGATTGGTTGCATCATCTAGTTGAGCTCTTACTTCTTGATGTTGTGTGACTTTATCTTTTGACTTGAGTTGTTTTGTCACTTTATTTGCTCGAGGGCGATCAAAATCTAAGTGGGAGTGGTTGATTTAAGTCAACTAGATGATACATTTCATGATGTTTTATCCCCATTTATCATCGCGTTTATTGGTGTTTTAAGTATCAATTTAAGCAAGAATCTTGTGATGATTAGGTATATTTTGTGTACCTTTGTAAATATTATAAAAACCGATACTTTTATCCGATTATCTAGGCTTATTAGCCAAATTTGTAATCAAATTTACCGCGGTATTCTTGTGTTTTGTTTTGCGGCACAAATACGAAAGCTCTGAGAACTTCCTAGATTTTGGAGTGTCAAAGCGTAGATTTGGTTTCGACATGATTCGATGCATTAAAGATCAGGATCCATATTTTGAAGTTGTTGGCGTCCACCAACAAGCCTCGCAGCGACAAGCCAAGCCAACGAGCTGAGCGGAAGAGATTGCCTTTGTTGGCGTGCGCGCACTGACTTAGCGTCCGCCAATACTACCACTGAGAGCACAAGCCAACATTTGAAATTAGATTTTACGCCATGCATTTAATGTTTGACACCTACCACCAACTACTAGTTAGAGGTTGGCGTCACATCAAGTGCATTTCAAGAGCTTTTGGAAAGCCAACACCTTTGGCGGCCGACGAGTTTGTGTAGATGGGGCATTTTATATAAAACATTTGATGTTCACTAACTCATAATTGTTCTAGAGCTATTCTATCCAAAATCCACCATAATTTAGCATATAATTCCACTTTTAAACATTAAAAATTCTTACTTTTAGTTTCTAGAATCTTTGATTGGAACCAAGTTTCCATCTTTTAGTGTAAACTCATTTTAAATCATTATTATTGAATGAAAGTTTCCTTCTTCAAGCTCATAGCTTTTGGTTTGTAAATTCTATGCCTTTACTTGTTATTTAGTTGTTGTCATAGATATGAATGCTTTCCTTGACATGTTGGCATTCATAGCTATGAGCGGCTAATTTTCTTACTAGCCAAGATCATGATTTGTGAAAGCTTTTATCTCTTGTTAGTTGAATAGAATGTGTTTGCACTATTTGAAGACTCATTTGTGTTTATCTCTTCCTATTTGCATTGCATTGCTTGTTTGTGTTAGGTGTAATCAACTAACACTGCTTGCACACACATTTAGTTGAGTCCGAAGGAGATTCTCGGTGTGGGAAAAGAGATAGGAAGACCGAAAGGTAAAACCGACCTTAGTGGAACTTCGGTTTCTTCTTCGGTGATTATTGTTCATTCATTGCATCCATAGAACTTTATCTGTTGAATCATTATGTCGAGTTCCTTTAGACCGATGAGGAGGCATAGAGTGATCCCGGACACTCGTATGTGAGGGGAATTGCTAGATTAGAGGTGCACCGATAACACACACTTGAACCTTTATTGAAAGGTTGGAAGGTAGTTCATTCTATGATGCTAGTAGAATATACTTGATCATTGCAATGTTTTGGCTAGGATTTTTATCATTTGATCGCCCGTTTTAGTTGTAGTTGATTGAGCTTACTACCTGACCTTTAGTCCTTTACTTTCTTGTCTTTTGACTTAGACCAAGATAATATAGATAATCAGTTCTTAACCTCACAATACATGTGGGATCACGAACTTGACCATTCTTAGACTACAATTGACCCGATATACTTGCATTAATATCGGACACCTAAAAAGTTTTGATCAATGCACTTACTTAAGGTTGCAAATGAAATAGATGGCAACTTACGTCACCACAGATAAACACACAATAGAACTCAAGAAAAGCCTACACTTCAAAACAATGCTCAAGGAGATCAATCGAAAAAAAGAAATCATGTGGATAGAAGCAAACATAACAGATTTTGAGAGATTAATTTTGGGTCCTTATATAGGAAGTTAATTTCTTGAATTTATTCAATACTAAACAACCGTACACTTTCTCTCATAGTAGATTTTTCTCATTTGGATTTTGTTGTTAAGATGTTTTAATCATTGGCGGACTCATGAATTTTTAGGTGGGTGCCAAAGTAAAAAAGGTCAAAAATAACCACTAGGCTATTTGGGTTTAGAGCTAATGACCTTAAGGTCTATAAAAAAACTTAATCATTTGAACTAAATAGACAATTCAACTAAAGATTATGCAGAAATAATATCACATACACAATTTTAGAATTATAAGAGGGGTATATTAGTAAATTCGGCTCAAAATTTGAGTTGAGTGCATGAACCCCTCACTTGTCCATAATGGGTCCATAAGTGGTTTTAATGAGGAATGGTTAGATGCTAATGTGTTATGGACTTTATTAATACAATTGAGTTGCCTTTTGTACTTTCTTTTATAAAAATACAAATTGTTCTTAATGAAAAAATATTGATACATCAAAAAACATAAGTAGATGATCATTTGTTTCATTAAGTCATATATAGAGGGTCTTTTGACCCAGAATAGTGATATGATTTTGAGCACCTTATTGCACGTAGAATCATCCGGATAAGTTGATATGGCACCATGATCAAAATGGAGTTTATGCGGTGAAGTTAGGGTACTTTAGGGCATTGGCTCGTCATCGCTGGAGCTTGCGCCCACGTGGACCTCTTCTTACAGAAGTGCGTATAGTGTATGGCGTTCATGTGGAACCTTGTAGTCCGACATCGAATTAAGACACTTTCTCGGCGTTGATTACATGATTGTTTGCCTATAAGGCAAAATCTAAAAAGAAACATGTGTGCGGATATTTGTTTGGCATCTTTGTCGGGGAAGATAGACTAGTCGTCATGTTCCGTTTGAATGTGAGCTAGAATTTCAATTTAGCAAGCCTCACCGTTTGCGAATATGATCTTTTGAGTTAGGTGTCTTGTTTTGGGAGTTGTTGGCGCACATTATGAGAACAATGAAGAATAGTGAGGCGATGGACTATTTGTATATGTTGGAATATCTAGAAGGTGAGATATTTTCACGGTGTATGAGGAAGTAGTTTATGGGAAAGCGGGTGTATGTGGCTAACGTGTGCTCAAGGGTCAGCGACTAAGGATTATCAAGAGGCATGTGCTATTCTTTGCCAGGCCCCATTTACTTTACTTCATGTTATGCGGCATGAGTCACCGGTTAGAGGTGTAATAAAGTGCAATGTGGAAGTATGCAGTTAGTCAAGGTTCGATCGTGGCATCTTTTTTTGATATCACTACTTTTATATGATTAAATATCGTTATATTATTATATTTTATCAACGAATTCTATATAAAATATGTGAAATTATGATATAAATAGTATGAAATGTTAATCTTTATAATTTAGAGTAGTTAGTAGTAATAATAATAAAAGTTGTAATTTTGTGCAGATTTTAGTAAATTGGAGTGTAAATGTCGATTCGTGGGTATTTGTGGTATTTTATTGCGGTTATAAACCAAGACCCGAGAATCGACATATTGAAATATAATCATATCTCTGGAAGGATTTAGAAAGTGTCACGAGCTTAAATGGTCAATTGAATTAACGCTAAGTGGTGAAGTGGTGATCGAAGTGGTCAGTGGTGTCGATTTGATTAAGTGGTAATCGAGAAAAGTCTTAAGACAAGCGAATGACTCATTAAAGCGACATTATCTGAAGAAGAGTCCTTCCACGAAAGTTGTAGATTTTCCGGAGCTTTCCGATGCCTCTTGAATCATGATTTTTGGAGATCAGGCTGAGATATGAATTTTAGAAGTTTGATAATTATATATAAATATATATATATAATTATCATGCACATGCTTCTGAAGTAATAAGGGGATGGAATCAATTATTGCACCCCGCCCGAGTCGACTTGATCTCGGACCGGTCCGGCCAAAGAGTCGACTTCATATAAAGAAAGTTTCATTTGCAAGCAGTGAGGTGTCTGAAATATATATACACAATATCCTATATATATCTTCATCTCTTCTATTTTCTTTTTATTTAGTAGTTTTGTAAATGGCCTTAAGCAAAAATAATAATCTAGTAATATCGTTGTAATCTTTACAAAATTGCTCCAGAAGTTAGGTGTTGTTGAAATCGTTTGTAATGTCCAGAAAGAATACAACTACGATTGACATTTGTATGTCAGTAAATTTTCTAAAAGTATTTATGTTTGTTTTATCTTTTCGTTGTTATAATGTTATTAGGCTAAATCCCAATAAGCTAGCCAAAGATATATATATGTCGTTTTATTTCAATCTTTTCGGTAAAGGAATCTTTATCACAAAGTAAAATTTACTAAAATTGAGTTAATTGAATCTTTCTATTTTGTAGCGTATTGATAATATTCGGATTAGCGTAATTAACCAAGATGAATCGCACCATATAACTTAACGATGAAGCGGCGAGAGAAGTTAGGATATGAGATAAAGATAGAAAAACCGGAGGGTAAAATTGGCGTCTGGCGTGACTACGGAATCCTATTTCCTACCCGAGGCGGTTTATCTTGGAAAGATAGATCTTATTAAAATTGTCTTTCGAGATCGTAATAATGTTAAAATCAGCGGTTTAGTGGAAACTCTTACCGGAAAGTTAAATCGATCCGCTTTGAGCAACGGGCCTTTTGAATAACATCGACCGTCGACAAGCGGAATAACCTCTTTTATCAGGGTAGATTTGTATCTTCGATGCGCATTGAGACTAACTTAAGATTAGCATGGGGCGATTGTGGAAGATTAAGCGATGACAATGACATATACTGTGATTTAAATACGGCTTTCGTGTGAGAGGAATTATTAGCATAAAAGTGCCAGATTTCATTTCTTTCAGATTGGGCGTTTTCAATATAAAGGAAAGATCAGAGCACATTCAAACTGCTTGAAAAGATCGTATAATTGATTATATAAAACTTTGCATTGATTACATAAAACATATATGCATGCAGTTACATAAATATATTGGTATACATATATTTATATTTATATATATATTTTCGCAATCATATAACAATCTATATATATTTATATATACATATATATTATATTAGAATAACTTTTAATTCTGCATTTATTTTATGTTAAGTAGAATAGTAGTGATACTGTGTTATAAAATTGCGGTTTAGATCGGAGTTAATAATAGGCTCTTTGGTGTTTAACCACACTTAGAAGAATTACCAAGTTCCACGGATTAACACTCCATTCCTCTTGCATGTCGCACTTCTGATTTGACCCCGTCTGGCTGTCCGGTTAGGATTTAGGTTTAGCATTTCTTTTCTTTTCTTTTCATATTGATCTGGGATAGGTCCGAGAACTTATGGAGTTGAAGGCCATTTTTTTGGCAATCATCGAAGCAAACGAATGGAATGAGACTTGTGGTGAATAGCGATTAGCTTACGTGTCCAAAAGCTTTCAAGGCCGGTGTAAGATCTCTCGCTTTTGGGTGTTTGCTTAGGGATTGCATGGAGGAATCTACTTATTTTATATCTTTTTCATCTTCTCAACTTCAGTGTTCGGGGAATGTCTCGTGAGATCTTTTAGCCATTATGGCCCATCGTTGTTTGGTGTGGTTTCTTGGGGTAGACCTCCAAATGATGTTTATTCCACTTGTTTGGACTGATTTAGTTGAGTAAAGTAATCGTTCTTTAAAATAAAATATCAATAATATTCAAATGTACTATATCCTTCCTATAATATAAATTAAATCCTGCAGAGTTTTATGGAGAATAAGAAAGTGGTTGAATATAGAAATTTGAAAGTTAATGTTTAAAATGTTCATGACTATCATTAATGTGATAGTTGTCGAAGTAATGAGAAGTGGTTGGATTGATAATAAATTAAATTGGTAAGATAGAGAAATGATAATACATGTTTACTTTTGCAGAATGTAGAATGAAACATATTGTGAGACAAATCTAAAAATATAAGATAACTTATATTATGGAGCGGATGTAGTAATTAATTTATTCAGATTCGGGATAGGGTGTGATCACTTTATGAGGACCTTGGTGACCATCTAACTATTCAAGGCCTAAGCTTCGTATGCTATCACAGAATCCTATTCGAAGAACATAGTGATCTAAAACAACAAAGCAAAAGCAGGAATCCTAAAAGTTCAAGAACTACCATTCAAAAACAAGTGCAAGTACACAACATAATTCAAAACTAGGGGCGAAAAACTGCAAGTCTGCAACACAATAGTGACACGAACGGACTTTAAATTAATGAAAGAATCTCGATTAAGTTCATAGCATATACTAGTAATTTACACCCTGATCTAAAGCACTAGCTCATCCTCAATCAAATTAGTTCGTCGTTTGCCTGATTTTTGCGAATCAATCCTAAAAAGTGTAAATACATGCCGTCTCTTCATCCTCAATCAACATCTTCTTGACTATGTACAAGAGAACAGAACATAAGCTGCATTGTTCTGATCAAACTAATAATGATATCCCCTGTACCACATTCTACTTATCTCTTCTTGATTATTTGGCTATGGATATGCCGGGCTCCGGCTAGACTCGCGAATAATCAAGAAATCTAACCGACATGGATACACATTAGTTGACAGGGCATCCGGAAATCTTCATCCGTTATTTGAAGCTGTGTTAATGAAAGAATGCAGTCCATGTCCTCTCCTTCTTCTTCTTCTTCCTCTTCTTCTTCGGTTTGAGCCGCTGTATCGACAATTGGCTCATCATCATCAACCTTTAAAGATTCAAAGAAACTAGCATTTCTAAATCCATCCTCCATTTGAAAGATGAAGGAATCCAATGCCAGTTTCATCCATAGGTATTCACATTTCTCCTTGGCTTCGCTTGCAGTGACCTGTAAAAACGTATCCAAACACAACAATAAATCAGAATCCGAAGCATTCAGATCAATAATTCAAGGTCTTTAATTACTGTATCGTATTTCTGAACATACCCAAATTCTTCTCCGAACATCTTTCTCTGGCCAAACATCTAATTCCTCTGTAACCATGAAAGATAGCATGTATCCTTCATGACATTTGTCCTGGCTCTTGCTCTTAAATGTCCAGCTCCTAATCGATTCTGCGTATTTGACCATAAAAAAATTAAGAAAATGTTCAAGATTCCAGGCAGAAAATCATATAAAATTATGCTAAAAAGCCTAAAACTCACCCTAACAATTCCTAGAACCCCAGCTTCTTCCATGGTTTCTCTCACAGCTGCCTCTTCCATGGTTTCATCTTTTTCCCAACCACCCTGTCAATCAATCCCATTACATATATCAAACATGTCAATTAAGGAGAAAAAATTCACCCTGTAACTTTTTATAGGATGCAAGAATATCATTATACATTCAATTGTCAATACAAAACCATTATGCAATCTTTAAAAACAAATTGGGATGTGGGATGAAATCAATACCTTGGGAACATCCATTTTAAACTCTTTTTGTGAACTGATTAGAAGAAATTCTAATTGATCAATTATAGTCCCTTGAATGGACATGGATCTTTCACCGTTTCTGAATCTGTATGGAATGCATCTGCCAATAATTGACAGAATATTTAGACAACAGAAATACATTCAGAAAGAAACAAAAACCCAGATTTCAATAATCCAATTTCGTTAAGATTGAGCAATAAATAATGGAAGGCAAAAAACAAAAAATAAAATTTATTTCTTTACCCAACAACTTGACGACAGCCCTGAAAATTGTATCTTTGGAGATCCCTTCCGGTACGGGAAGCCATAGATACCAATTGTTTCGTATGCATAACTATTATTGTACAAATTCTTTCCCTTCTCTCAACCCAAAAGATTAATCTTCTTACAAATTCCCTGTATTCAACACAAAAGATTAATCTTCTTGCAACTTCCTGTATATGTATTTCCTCAAAAGAAAATTAAAAACTACGAATTTCCTGTATATATAATGACAATCAGAGAAGGAAAAGTTCAGGTGAGCCGTTGGAAATTTGAGGAATGGAATGTAAATTTAAATTTGTAAATTCTCTGAAATTCAGCTGAAAGTTTTTGAAGGTCTGGATTAATGGATTAAAATGGAGTTTGTTATCAGGTGAGGTTGTCCACTCCTTTTATTAATAGAAGGAAATGTAATCCAATGGGGCCGCGTGATTTATAATTTTATATTTGCATCCCCCCTAGCCTAGTTTAATCCGTGTTAGGCTCCCTATTTGACAGGCTCGAGGATATCTACTCGTCCTTATCGGTCCGTTTAATCATTATATAGATACGAACCCGAACACAAACATGTCGTACGATACGATAATTATAAGTCTAAACAATTAATTTTAAAATTTAAGAACATGACAATAGCATTATGTTTTTTGAGTTGCTGGATGGTGCGATTGAGACTCTTGCCCGAGCTCAGAGGTATGGAGACATGTCTGGCCAGACAATTAATTTTCATAAGTCCAGTCTTTTTTAGTCGAGTATCGCGGAGGAGGTGCGGAACAGTGTCCGACGCGCGCTACAGTGTCGCGGTAATGGCTCAGGAAATATTTGGGGTCCGCCAGATTCGACCGATCGCAATAAGCGGCATGTGTTTAATTATCTTCGGAGAAAATTTGGAAAAAGCTATCAAATTGAAAAGATAAGCTCTTTTCTCCGGCCGGAAAGAGGTTATGATCAAGTCCGACGCTTGCGTGCTATTCCTACGCTTTATCATGCAAGATTTTTAAGTTCCTGTCACTATCCTCCGCATGAGCCGGAAAATGAGATCTCGGTGTGATACAGCAAAGATCGGAAAATTCATTGAAAGATTTGGGAAACGCGAAGTATGCCGAAGACTTTGAGAGGTTTAAGGTTCCGGACTTGAGTGCTTTAACTTGGCCCTTCCGCCTAGCAGAGGCTTAGCGTGTTCGACTTATCCAAGATCGTTGGTTGGGGGCGGGTATTATGGGCAAAGTACTTTCACACTTCTTCATTTTTAGTCACTACTCACACATCGAGACCTTCTTTCTGTGGAGGAGTATCTTAGAGGCGAGGACCTCTTATCGAGCGATCTTCGTTGGTGGGTGGGAGATGGTACCTCGGTGTATGTCTTTCACGATCGTGGGTGGATATGCCCGGTCTTTTCAGATTCGTATGCAGCCACGAGCTTCCGGAAAATAGTAGGTGGCGATTTGTTTGCTTCCGGGATGCGGAGTGGAATGTATCTTTAGTACGTGCTAGTTTTCGAGGGCTGGGAGTGTGATGCTATCTTACGCACTCCAATAGTGTGTTCCCTACACTTGGATAAGCACATTTGGCACTTATGAGCGGCGAGGCATTTATACTGATTAAGACGGGATATCGGTGACTTTATCCTTATATCGATCGGGACCTCGCAGAGGTGGTTGCATCGGGTTCAAAGGGTGTGATGTTGTTTGGAAGCGCGTGTTGGCGAGTTCTGTGCAACCGCAAAATCCATCACTTTCTATGGAGATGTTTGTATGATTGCTTGCCGTTGGCGCAGAATTTGGCTAAAGCGCAATGTGGTGATGGTTGTTGTTTGGCATGCGGGTTCGGGACGAGTCTTTAAGTGTACATCCTCTTTGAGTGTGAGATGGCGGTTAGAGTGCGGAGTAGTCGTTGTTTGTCTCTTTGCCACGCTGAGGAGGGCTCTTGATTTCCCTAGTCTATTCATGTTTATGTCTGGGAAATTATCACAGGCGGAGTTTGCGGAGTGTGTTTGGTTGATGTGGCATATTTGGAAGGCCCATTGTAGTGCGGTGTCTAATGGTCAAGCGGTTTGTGTATCTCGGGTTTGTTCATGAGCTCTTAGTGCTGCTCGGGAATTTCTGCAGATTGCGCATATGCCTCAGGCTGTGCAACATGAGGAGTTGAGTGATCGCTGGACAAGGCCGCCAGCAGGGAGGAAAAAGTGTAATGTGGATGCGTCAGTGATGGCCATGCGTCAGGAGTTGGGCTTATTTTTTGAGACACTCAGAGAGCTATCCTATCGGACTACTCTTCGCTTTGATCCATGAATATATGTAAGGATCATGAAGCTGCATGGAATTCTAATGGCGATGGTGGAGGTAGGCGCCTTGGCTTTTCCCATTTATGGGTGGAAAGCGATAGTCTGGTTTGAGTACAACGGCTGACTCACCGAGAGAAGGACTTTTCCGCATTTGGATGTTTGTTGCAGGACTGTTTCGTGGAGATGAGTGCTTTTGATTCTGTTTGGTTTTCATTTGTTCGGCGAACGGGGAATATCCCGGCTCATTTATTAGCTCGTTTAGGTTCTCATTCTTTTGGTGTTACTGCATGGGGGCGCATTCCCCGAACGATGTTACTACCGCATCTTTAGCGGATTTGTTTGAATAAATTTTTATCTTTTCCTCAAAAAAAGAATACCAAACATCGATGACATGTGTTGAATCTATATATACTCCCTCGCCTCAGAATATAAGTCAATCTACATTTATTTATTTGTCCAGAATATAAGTCATTCTATATTATCAATGAAGCATTTATTACTCTTCTTTTAGAAAATGAAGGTCTTTATTAATTATCATCCGCAAACACGCGCTAAAAAACGCCTCCATGTGGCAAATCGCCCAAGAAGTCACTGTGAGTAAAGACAAAGCATGTCGCGCTGTGGTGCGCAGTACATTGCCGGTATGGCGGCAAGAGAAAAAACAGAATCAAAACTGAGGAGTAAAGCTAAGCGGTTCCTTAGTAGACAACCTGAGCGCATAATGTCCTCGCACAGTTGTCGAGAAGCCGCTACCACACATGCCGCATACCACTTTCCACCTCCACCCGCCATAAATGCAAACGCTGCGCTTCTCTAGTGCCAAGTAAATACCTCAAAGCTCCATATACTCAACCAACCTCCCCTATAAAAGGGGTAGCCCACGGAGTGCAAGACTGCCCATGCCGGATCATGAAAAACAAGCCCAATACCTGCTCGATCGTCCCTCACCGCAGCGTCAACATTACATTTCACTACCCCATGAGGTGGCCGAGCCAAAGAATCCGCCAAATGCTAGGGCATCCCCTACACCCGATAGGCCGCCAGGGCCTCCGTAAACTTAGCTGTCGCAGCCAAAGAACGTGCACACACCGCCAAAACATAAACCGCTTGTCCATCGAACACCGCGGAACAGCGCGCTTTCCATATCCTCCGCATGAGCCCCCACAACTAGCACTGTATCTGGTATCCCCCGCTCCGCTAAGAGACGCATAAAGAAATCCGCAAAGGAGGACGAGCAGAGATACTCCAAAACCTCGTTGAAAGGAGAGGCCCGCCAAATCCTTGTTACTGTTTTCTCCATCTTACCTATAATTTATTAACAATCTAACTACTTTTAAATACTTTATAATCATTTCATTAATAATAGTGAAAATATATTTTTGTCATTTCTGCCTGAATAAATGTCATTTAACCACTTTCTTAATTTACGTGAAAATACTTAAAATGACTTATATTTTGGGACGGAAGAAATACTATTTTCGTCCTAAATAATAATCGTTTTAGAAACATGATTTTTTTTTAAAGATTTGTCAAGAAAGCATTTATTACATTTTTCCCTTCCATTTGTCTCTATTTTATTATCCAATCAATAAATTTTTAGATTTATGTTCATTGTATTAATGCTATCCAAATCAGACATTTTCATACTCGTTTTGTCCCATTTTATTTGTCTCGTTTGACTTTCACAAAGATTAAGAAAAATATAATTAATACTTCGAATCTCATTAAATAATCCAATATTTTACACATATGCCCTTTAAATAGTTGTTGGAGCATTTAATTCTATACATTTTTATTGTAAATAACATAAAAAATGAAGGGTATATATTTGAAGAAATTCACATTTAATACATAAAGTGTATATAATTATTTGAAAAAAAAAAGAAAATGTGAATGAATAAAATAAGACGGATGAGTATAAAATTAATCACAATCATCAACTTTTTTTATATGCAGAAAAACCCTTAAGTGACTATTATTTACAGATGAATATAGTATATGTCTATAATTCGAAGAAATAAACATAATCATACTACTACGGAAGATACATAATACACTAACACATCAATTCTCCTTATAATTTGACAAGTAAATAACAATTTCAATCTATAATTTGAAAAGTAATATATATTTTTTCTGATTGTTATTGCTGATAAAACCCGCGATCCAAGGCCCCATGGACTATGAGATGTTTCCAGAGACGGGGGACCGAAACTTTGAGTGGAAAAGGTCAACTTAGATAGCAGGTAAGCATACAAAACTTAAGTTACAAAATGAAGATACACATGAAACGATACGTAACGACCCAAATAATAGACAATGCTAAAATGGTGATAGACCGCTCGATACATGTACATCTCGTGAGAAATATGATCAAGTTAAGTTACAGTGGAGTTGATGATGAAGTATTTATAGATGCTACTCCTCATAAGTCAGTAAAAAGAAGTTACAAACGTTATAACAGAAAACTGTACAAATATGCTTTAGATTCATGCATTATAGCTGAAACATGCTTCAGCTCTGAAGTCTTCTAAGCTGAAATTTTCAAGTTGGTTGATCTGGTCACATCTGAATCCTCTCAGCTGAACTTTCTTGATTCTGAGTGTGTGCACATACTCTAACATCCAACACTCATTTATCCATATATTGTAACACCGCCTCAAGCGGAGAATGGTGAATGAACCAGCTTGCACATCATGCTTGCTCCAACTCTCCTTTATCCACTAGATCTTGGTCGGAAAATTTTGGAAATGCCTAGCTTATCCAAAGAAAACACAAAATATAGGTGCATCTGAGCCTTGGTGAGGATATATCGGCAAGTTGTTCTTTGGTCTAAACTAGCATGAGTTTGATCAAGCCTAATTAACTTTGTCTCGATAAAGATGATGAACCAATCTCAATGTGTTTGGTTCTTTAATGAAAACAGGGTTATGAGCAATGTGAAGAGCACTAGCATTGTCATAGAATATAACACCGTAAAATCGAACTAGAATATTTAAATCTTGCAAAATGTAACGGGTTATTGAATTTCACAAGTTGCGTTGGCCATTGCCCTCGTATTCATCTCGAAGAGCTTTTGGAAATATTTGTATGTTTCTTTTGCCTTCAAGATATAGGAGTATCTCCTACAAACATCATATATCCGTAAATATATCTCCTGGTCTCGGACTTCCCGCCTATCAATGTCAATGAATCCTTTCAAGATGAGGTTGTTTTCACCGGAAGAGGATTCTTTGTCCTGGATTGTCCTTTAAGTATCTCAGATCCTATGAGTTGCTTTCATGTGTTTTCAATTGGGGTATCTAAAACCGACTCAATCGTTGAACTGCAAAAGAATGCCAGTCTAGTAAAATTGAGGTAAATAAGTTTACCAACCACCGATCTGAAAGCGATTGTCATCTAATATAGGTGGATCCTATGCTTTAATGCTTGTTTAGAATCATTGGAATTTTAGCAGGATTAGCACCCAAAACTCGGGACTATTGCAAAAGATTCGGTATATTTCCTTTGTGAAATGAAGATGCCATTAGGTGTTATGTCATCTTCAATTCCTATGAAATATTTGAGTTTTCCATGATCCTTGATGGTAAATTTTTGTGTGAGATGGTCTTTGAATTGTTAAATTTTATTCTAATCGACTAGCCGCAATAATGTCATTTACATAAACCAATAAGGCAATGAAGGTCTTGCACGATCCTTTGGTAAACAAACTCGCTTTCATGCTTGTAATCGAATGAAGCCTTAGTGTCTAAAGACTCTATCAACTTGCAATTCCACTGTCTGCTTCAACCCATATAATGACTTGATTAACTTGCAAACTTGATTTGGTTTGTCAGATTTAAACTATTGAGGAAGCCACAATTAGACTTTTTTAGGCATATCTTCATGTAAAAAGGCAATGTTAACACCCATCTGATTAGGATGCCAATTGTTGTCGCTGCACTGCCAATAATAGTGTCTTGATCATTGTGATCTTCTGGCAACCGAGACAAAGTTTATTGATAATAAATACCATAGGTCTATCCGAATGTAGCCTTTTTCTACTAACCGGGCCTTATAACTTTCTACTGATCCATTATGATTGTATTTTATCTTATACACCCGCTTGCATCCAATAGGCTTCTTTCCATGTGTTGGTCTTCTATAATGCCTCAGTTTCTTTCTGCATTGCCTCCTTCCATTCCCCATGTTTGATTTCTTGATTGTAAGTCTTGGGCTCAATGACTGTATCAATGGCACATACATATTTGTCATATTCAGCCGAGAAAGTATTAGCACTCTCCTTGATAAAAGTTTGGTGTCTATCTCGTCCTTGTAGACCTCCCTTAATCAATTGTCGGTGCATGTGGTGATCACCGTGATTGACCCTCTCATCGACTCATCACCGAGTCTTCTCTATTGGATTCCTCAATTAAACTCCTCAACTGCTACTCAAAGTTGGTGAAAACAAGTAATGGTAGTGGCATATCACTGGTGCATTAAACTTTCCCTGGAACCTGCTTGAATCAAGGAACGTAAGTTTCATGGAATTGAGTATTTCTAGCAACAAACATATCTTTGTTGGTATTGTCCAAAAGAATAGCTCTGTTAAAGATTTTTGAATTTCCAAGGTACACACAAGTCCTACATCTAGAATCAAATTGTGTTTTGAATTGTTTGAGAGTGCATGAAAAGGCCAAACAACCAAAACTTTATACATACAATAATCACGGTTTAGTGCCATACAATACAACATAAGAGTGCTTTCTTTAACATGGGTGTTGGTGTAGCATTGATAAATTTAACTATATGTGATAAGTGAGAAGATTTTGCAATCCGGCTCGATCAAATACAATTTATAAAACTCGAAACCTTAGGCAAAACTCACTTTCTAACCGGCAGTGAACCGGGTCGATCGTGAGTAGTGCGTTCAGAGTCCGAGGTTGATCCTACAAGAAGATTGAGTCGAATATAAAATTTTCGTTAAAATCGAGGCAAAAGAGTATATGAACAAGACAAAAGATCAAGCTTTTTATTATTTCACGACATACACAAGGATCTGAATCAAGACTTTTATCCAGAGTAAATTTCATCAAACTAATGATCTACACAATCAAAACAATATTGAGAGCAAACAAATTGAAATCAGGAAACTCACAATAATGAAGATCAAAACTTTGTCGATCAAGACTTTTGAATCCCAAATCAGCAAAAGATATCAACCTTTAATTCATACAATGATCCCAGGCATGAACTTCACCAAGCTATTGATCAAATATCGTATTCTACTCCATATTAAAAATCTAAACTAAGAAATTGAAATACGGGGCCTAGTCCAGCTCTAATCCGACTATTTAGATGTCAACTCATCATAACAATCGCCAAGCGTGGTGGGTTGAGCACCTAAGCCGGCCTCGACCTCGCCTAGGTCAATAAAAGTCAGAATATATTTGTTTCTTAGGTTTAGCTGCTCTTAAATAGGCAGAAAATCGCGACCTTGACCTTGTTGGGCCGACCAACTTGGCCCATTTAACTCGTCTTCAGTAAATCAGTGATAACTTGCTGTGTAGAGCTCCGATTTGAACGATTAAAGATGCGTTGGAAATCTCATTCGATTCCCTACAAATTTCATGAAGACGACTTGACCAGAAAATGCCTTCAAGATAGGTCAAAATAAAGATAAATGAACAGGCATGGTGAAATACTGCTGTCGGCGCCAAACGCCCGTTTGAGTCCTTCCAAACGCTCGTTCTCCTGGAGAATATGATCATATTAGGGTTTTGTCTTCAGTGGAAGGGAGTTTTCCTTTTTCTGAACGCTCGTCTGGTGAATCATGTCTTGAGGGCTAGACGCCCGTCTTGGAACCCTGGACGCTCGTTCGTGTTATATGAGCTTCTTGAATCGAGCTGAACCTACCCAAACGCCCGTTTGGGGGTCATTTGGATGCCCGTCCAGCTGAAAACCCAACTTTCTGAATGAAGTATTAACTCTGTGGACGCCCGTTTGAACTGCCCAAACGCCCGTTTGAGGCAAAGCCATCGCAGACGCCCATTTGGGGTATGACAAACGCCCGTTTGCCTTGACTTCACTCCAAACTTGGCTTTTCTTCCACTTTCATTCAATTCTCGTGCCACGAACATGTCTCTCATTCCAAAACATCGTCTTTCGGGTCCTCGAGTCACCTAAGTCCTGCAATAACATAGACGAACAAACACCACGCGTAATTCCGCAAGACAAAAGTGCTCGGAAAAGAGTGAAATATCATCAAAAAGGCGGAGTTTACTATCGATATGACAGTTTAACTCTCCGTGTGCATAACTCTCGATATTACTCTCAAACAGGTCTAAATCTACCCGAAACATGCCGATAAAGTGATAAACGGGGGCTAGATCACATACAAAAGTGCAGTGAAGTTGACTCCCATCAATATGCAACAAACATTAACCCCAATACTCAATGGGTAGATTACTCCGAAAACTCAAACTTTTGGCTACATTCAACTGATGCTGATATTTTCTCTCAACAATATAATTTTGTTTAGGTGTACTTACACATGAGGTTTGATGGATAATACCATGATGTTCATAAAAAGACTTCATCATAAAATCAACACCTTTATCAAATTTAACAATTTTGATGACCTTATTAAACCGAGTTGAAACAAACTTAACGACATATTTAACTAGTTCAGAAGCTTCAGATTCTGTGTGATAAGAAAAACCCAATTAAATTTAGAATAATCATCAACAACAGTTTGGAAATACTATTGACCATTCACAATGGGATGCCTCAAAAGCCCCAAATATCCACATGCACAAAATGAAAAGAGAATTGATAACAATAGTGATGAATGGAAAAAGGTTTCTTCTTCAATTTTGCCATAGACATACAAAACATAAGTGTTGGTCCGTAATACAAGACTTGTGAGAGTATAGAGGAGGGGGGTGAATGAACTCTCTTCGATTTTTGGATTTTCTTACTTTGAGGGCAAATCTAGTCAAGAAGATTAGACTAGCAAGTAGCTCGTCTGGTTTTACTAGTCCGATATCTTGTCGAAAAGTAAGTGCAACGGAATAATGATATGTTTCAAACTAAGACTTGAGCTTGGTTTTCATTGTTGAGTAGTGTGATCTTTATTATGCAAATAATGTAAGTAAAGTGCTGAAGTAAAGAACAAAAGAAATGTTATCGATCTTCGGAGTGGCGTAATCTCCTACGTGACCGTTTCTCCCGTGACTCAAGAGGTATCACTATTGTACTTTAGACTAATACAATAGGTAAGTGTCCTTGACACCCCGCAGATGCCTCACACCCCGCAGATGCTTCACACCCTAAGTAGCCAATCCTTGACACCCCGCAAATGTTGCATACCCCGCAGATGCTTCAATGGTCTACTTGCACGCAACTCGTCTGAAGAACTTCCTTTCTTCAATAGCTTGTTTGTCTTCTTCGCTGTTCCTTCACACCCCACAGATGCTTCAACAGGTTCGTCATTCTTGAGAAATTGGTTGATAAAATTGAGTTGGTGCTGTATCAAACTAATGATACGAAGATGAGAGGTCTATGCTGAATCTATCATTGAGATTTGATGGCAGCTCTCTTGATCAAGTAGATCCTGGATGATTTCGGTTTCAGCACTTCTTGTTGATCTACTTGAATTCTTGATTTAGATTGGTAAGCTTCTGAGATGAAGATCTTGTTGAGAGATGACTTGCTAAATATTTCGTTTTTCCTTTTTGAAATTGCTCAACTTTCTCCACTGCTTTTCCAGCTGTTCTTCTTCATCTTTATATAGTCTTCATAGGGTAGGTGTATTGTTGAAGAATGAGTGGCTCTGACTGATTGCTGAGTTATCCCTGGATATTTTGAAAATAGTCCCGTTTGGATTTTCAACCGTTGGAGCCTTGTTCTTGATAGCTTCTAGAAGATAACTTAATAAGGTACTCTTCCACTTATATGATTTCATAGTCGTTAGATCAAACGTTGATATGATGGATGGCTACACGCCCTTTAATTTATCTCTTCATTTTTCATTAAGTCACTTCATTTGGTAGACTCTGATCTGATTCTAACCTTGTCTGGTTTCTTGACACTTAGCTCATCTGGTTATACCAGTCTGCTCTTCAATAATTTTAGGTCGTCTACTCTTTGCTTTGCTTTCTGGTCTGCTTTGCCTTTGCTGATTCTATCTTGATAGATGTGTGGACAAGAGTCTGGTCTTCTAGTCATTTGGTCTTCTTGTCTTCAATCCTTGACTATGAATACATAGGCAAAGTCTGACTAATCTTGCCTATACAATTCGCATGTCAGACTACTAAGCAAACTTATACTTGGTTTCTAAACCAACTATTTTGGTATCATCAAAACTTCTAGTCTATGGCGCCTTAACAAATTCCCCCTTTTTGATGATGCCAAAACAAACAAATAAGTGCTAGAAAAATTAATTTTGGAGCACAAGTGTCTCGGATTTTATGCTACACGAAATATAACAAGTAATAAAATAAATCCGGTTTTCATCTCTATCTTTATCCGACTTCATCTTTATCCTTTTTCTTCCATGTAAATCCTCACTTGAACATCTTTTAAACCTCTTTTAAGCCAAATTCGTGTATCTATAAGATATCAAAAACATTGCAAAGTGTAAAATCATTCAAATCGATAGAAAATCAACAATAAAACCTCATAATTCAACCAACTTTGCGATTAAACCATTCCAAACATCACTTGCTTAATAAATCAAATAAACGTTCACTTTCTATGCAAAACATCGAGTATAGAGGAAAATTGTTACTGAAATAGAACGATATAAATCATAGAAAATCACCCTAAACAACTCCCCACACTTAGCTTTTGCTCGTCCCGAGAGAAACAAAACAAGATCAAGGCTCGGAAAAAGATAGACATTTCAAAGAAGAATAAAGCATATTTAATGAATTAGAGGTTCACCCCTGTGTGTGTGCAAAGCCATAGCAAACTTCCACTAAGTCCAAACTTGAAATCTATTCAAAGCAACTAGCAAATATCCCATTTAAACTAGAAATAAATGATACTTATAACATGCACCCTACAAAACGTAACATATCCCGAAAAGGATGATAAAATACATTTAGGACCTTTCTGACATACTCAGAGGATAATCCCACAACATATCTCACCGGTTTATACTGGGGGATAAGGTAGGCGATAACTAAGTCTTATACAATTCCATACCAATACCTTTCGTAAGTTGATTTAATTAACATTCACATTTATACGCACATCAGAATGAGCTATTGCCCGTCATAGTAGAATAGGACATTCGAGATATGACCTACCGTACTCAAATCATCAAGCGACTTCTTCCTCGATCGCCGTGAGCTTTTGATCATCATAGTGGTATAGACATTCGAGATATGACCTACCTCACTCAAATCATCGACCCACTTCCGACACACCCAATTAATTCATTTTTTTAAAACAACTTTTAAAGCACAATAGTCACGTTTCTCTTATCACATTCAAACCTAAGATATTCACAGTATGTCATACTCCGGCTCTAAACACAAACTATTATAATTCTCACGATACGTACATTAGCATTAAGCACAAGATACTTATAAGATAATCAAAAATTACTAATCCAAATGGGTATAGCTTTATATTTTAGCTCATCATTTAATATGGCTCGTGAAATGTATGTCGGGAGAAACATCTAACCTACTAAACATACAATATACTGCATAAATGTCTATAAAAACCGAACAAAAATATGCATTCGCTCAACCGGGACAAAACAAAAATTTGAAAAATTTAGCTCTTTTTTTCAGCATAGAATAACAATATAAGCAAAAAGATACACATAACCATTCCTCTCCCCCACACTTAAACGACAACATGTCCTCATGTTGTGCAGAATTCAAGAACGGATAAAGTACTTAGCTGATTGTAATTCGAAGGTGGCAATTCTGGAAGTGGTCATGAGTCAGATCCAGAAATGCTTGAAGAAAGCAGTAGACTGTGGACCATCCACCGGTAAACTGAATTCATCTAAAAGCTCACAATCGCCATCGCAAATATCCTGCACACATGAGAAAACAAGACGTGCCTCGGGGACACAGGGAATATAACATGTCGCGCAAAAGTAGCGATAGAGGATACTATAAAGTAGCGAGCTAGATGCAACAAAACAAAGTCGAATCAAGCGAACCATACAACACTCTTATTAGACTAAAACTAAAACACATAAAACAAAGACAAAAGTAATATAAAAAGTAACTAATATAAATATAGATATCTAGGATGCCCCTAGTGGGCTTTTTGTTTGTGTCGTTAGCTCGACAATCTCTCAATTTAGCCTTGGATCAGGCCATTTAACCTTTCTTCCAAATAATACATCGTGTAAGCTCGATCGGTGAGTGTGGTCGCAAAAACAACATCTAACACATGGGGTCAAGCTTTTGATAGCTTTCCAAACACTTTTAATCCTCCCTATTGTAGACTTCTTCTTCTTCGACGCCTCTTAAGTGTTGCTCCCTTTAAACTCTTCCATATCCCAACTACCAGCCATGACTTCTCTAATGGACCACCTTTGTCATCCTCGTAAAACAAGTTGGGTGAAAATTCGTCAAACTTATTGACTTCGTGTATACCACACCCGAGGATGTCGAGGAAATGAACAATCAAAGGTTTTTCCTTGGTTTGACCGATATAATGCTTGCACCTTTGACCATTCACTCAACAGGCCGGTCACCATGACCTCTTAGTTCTAAAACACCTCCAGGAATGATTTGCAGAATTTCAAAGGGCCGGACCAACGTGTCCTCAACTTTCCAGGGAACAGATGTAACCTGGAATTGTACAATAGAACTTGCTCCCCAACTTGAAATTCTCGCTTCTTGATTTTGGCATCATGAAGGAGTTTCATCTTATCTTTACTTATCCTGGCACTCTCGTAGGCTTGGAGTCTAAACTCATCTAACTCATGCAACTGCTGCAGTCGGTGTTCTCCACATGATTGGGTATCGAAGTTTAAGAACTTAATGGCCCAATATGCTTTATGCTCTAATTCGACTGGAAAGTGGCACGGTTTTCCATACACCATCTGATAGGGTGATGTACCCATGGGGGTTTTATAGGCAGTACGGTACGCCTATAGTACATCATCCAACTTAAGACTCCAAATCCTTTCGTGGATCAAGCTTTACTACTTTCTCCGAGATCTTCTTCAAGCTCGATTGCTTGTTCAACCTCGACCACTAGTCATAGGGTGATATGGTGTGCCGATTTTATGCCGAACACCATATTTCTCAAGTACTTTCTCTAGTGGTCGGTTGCAGAAGTGTGTTCCCTCATCGCTTATCAAGGCACGTGGGCACCCAAATCTTACAAAGATGTTTTTCTTTAGAAAATTCATGACCGTTTTATGATCATTGCGAGAAGTGGCTTGGGCCTCCACCCATTTCGATACATAATCGACCTGACGACTAAGATGTATTTATTTCCACAGGAAGATGGGAACGGGCCCATAAAATCAATCCCCCATACATCGAAGACTTCACATTCTAGAATGGGTTTCAACGGCATGTCAAAACGCCTTGTTAAAGCTCCGGTTCGTTGGCACCTATCACAAGCTTTGCAGAAAGCTTCTGAATCCTTGAAGATCGTGGGCCAATAGAAACCAGACTGAAAGATCTTGGCAACGGTTTTCTAAGGACCAAAGTGACCGCCAGTAGGCCCACTGTGGCATTGTTCAATAATATCACGTTGCTCAGATTCAGGAACACATCTCCTTAACAATCCGTCTTTACAAATCTTGAAGAGGTAAGGTTCATCCCATACAAATGTTTTCAAGTCAGAGAAGAATTTCTTCTTCTCCTGATATGAAAATTTCGGATTTAGATATTGGGAATGCGGGTAGTTGACGATGGAAGAATACCATGGAACATCTAGGGCGCAATCGTCTATAAGCATAACATTTTCAAGAGGAAAGTAAAGGTCTATATCGTTAGGTTCTTGCTCTTTCTCATTCAACATCCTTGAAACATGATCAGCTACTACGTTTTCACGCCTTTTTTTGTCCTTAATCTGAGCGTCAAACTCTTGCAGATCGGTATCCAACGTAGTAAGCGCGGTTTAGCATCTTTCTTTGTCATTAGATATCGCAGCGTCGTGATCATCCACACAAGAATCGCAGCGACCCAACAAGTAACTCACGAGAAATTTGTCCATAGCGAAGACTACGCCAATAATTCCTTTTCGGTTGTGGTATAGTTTACTTGAGTAGGGTTTAATGTGCGATCGGCGTAAGATATGGGCTGGAACTTTCCTTTATTCGTTGTCCTAAGATCGCACTAACAACGTAGTTGGATGCATCACACACAAGCTCGAAGGGTAGATTCTAGTCAGGAGAGATAAGAATCGATGCAGAAATCAACTGACTTTTAAGCTCCTCAAACGCTTGCTTGCAACTATCATCAAAATTAAAAAGAACATCTTCTTTGAGTAGGGTAGATAGGGGCTTGGCTATCTTGGAAAAGTCTTTAATGAATCTCCTATAAAAACCGACGTGTCCAAGAAAACCTCTCACTTCGTGCACATTTCTAGGCAAACTCATCTTCTCTATAGCCTCCACTTTTGCCCTATCTACTTCCATACCTTTGGCTGAGATCTTGTGGCCAAGAACTATTCCTTCATCAACCATAAAATGGCACTTTTCCCAGTTTGGGACTAAGTTCTTTTCCTCATAGCGGGATAAAACCTGGTCAAGATTATCAAGACAATCATCGAAGGATTGACCAAAGACTGAAAAATCATCCATAAATATTTCCATACACTTTTCAACCAAATTTATCAAAGATTGCCAAAGATACACCTTTGTAATGTAGCTTGGGGCATTGCAGAGACAAATGACATTCGCTGTAGCGAATGTACCATAAAAGCGGTGAAAGTTGTATTTTCTTGGTCGATTGGATCTATGGGTATCCGAAATATCCCGAATATCCATCAAGGAAACAAAGAGAATGCATGTCCCGCCAGACGCTCTAGCATCTGGTCAATGAAAGGAAGGGGGAAATGATCTTTCATTGTAACTTCATTGAGTTTTCTATAGTTGATACAGACTCTATAACCCGTTACTAGCCTCAATGCTATTTCTTCACCCTTTTCATCCTTCTCGATAGTAATTCCTCCTTTCTTAGGAACTACTTGAGTAGGGGACACCCATTCACTGTCAGCAATTGCATAAATAATACCCATGTCCAAAAGCTTGATAATCTCCTTCTTAACTACTTCTTGCATGTGTGGGTTGAGCCTCCTCTGGGGCTGTCTAACACACTTGGCACCCTCTTCGCTTTTAATCTTGTGCATGCATAAGTCGGAGATATCCTCTCGATGTCTCCCACTTGCCAACCAAAAGCTTTCTCATTCTTTCTCAAAATGTTTATGAGCTTTCATCTCTTCCAACCGGGATAGCTTGGCAGAAATAATCAACGGAAGCTTGTCACCTTCTCTCAAGAAAACATATTTCAGATGCTTAGGTAACGGCTTCATTACCAGATCTGCAGGGGGTTCTTCTAAACTCGATTTAAGATCTCCACTTTTCAACTCAACATCACTGAGTTTACTTAGTGGTCCCACTGCCAAAGCTTCTCCTTTCAATGAAACTTTATTAAACTCAGCTTCTAATTGTTCTAGATTCACCCAACCATGATTATTTAGATTTTCAACTAATCGCTCATATTCAGTCTCAACAGCCATGACTTGCTTTTCCATGTAATCATTAAAGTCATCTGACATATCCTCAATGGAGAAGCCGGTTGGATAATCAGAGGGTCTCTGAATAGCTTTGGAGACACTGTAGCTCACCTCCTGATCACCGACTCATATGGTCACTTGCCCACCTTCACAGTCAATGAGGGCTCTGTGCAGAGAAAGAAAAGGTCTTCCAAGTATCAAGGGGACATTCTCATCCTTTCCTATGTCTAGGACGTACCAGTCAACCGGAAAAGTAAATCTATCAATTTGAACTAATACGTCCTTTAGTATCCCCCAGCTTTCTTGGAAGATCTATCAGCGAATTGTAGGTTCATGGTCGTGGGTTCTAAAAGATCATTCAATCCCAAATGCTTAATACGATAATGGCATCGAGACTTATGGATGCACCAGTCACATAAAGAGTTTGGGAAGACTAGGCCTCCCATCGAAGAATGTGAGCACATATTTCCCAGTAGTCACCCTCTTGATTGGTAGATCTTCATAACTTATCATAGAGCAATCCTCACCAATCAACCGATCCATGTCTTCTAACTTCTTCTTAGAAGAAACAACATCCTTGATGAACTTAGTGTACTTAGGCATCTCAACCAAAACATCAGATAATGGAAGATTAACTGAGTATTTTTAGAAGATTAAGCACTTTTTCATATTTCTTGTCCTCATGCAAGGAGATGTTGCTTTTTCTAGGTGGAAATTGTAGTTTCTTTAAATCACTCTCAGAAAAGACTTTCTTCGAGGATGAACTGACAGCTTTATCTTCCAAATCTTTCCACCTCACCACTTTCTCACTTCTTTTACTAGTCGTGGATCCGCCACCGACTCTCACTTGATTCTTCATTTCTCGTGGGATCACCACCGAGTACTCTCTTCTTGAGAAAGAGGGAACATGGGTTCTCGATTTCCTTCCCGCCTCATCATCGGCATGAGGGGTTAGTGGTTTCCACGGTTCGGGGACCACTAAGTTGAGTACCAGATCTGAGATTCATGGCACCGCCTCTTCTTTACCATAAGGAATTGAAGGAACTAGGTCACAGACACGCCATGATTCAAATCGGTCTGAGCTACCGACCACCCTTAGATTTTTCTCCGTAAAGTCGGGCAACCGCCCGAGGGTCTGGAAGCTAGTTGGCTAGCCATTTGCCCGATCCGCCTCTCAAGACTCTTTATTGTGCTCTGAAGGGATTGGATATTATTATTCTGCTCCTCCAGTTTAGCTTCAAGATCATTAGAGTGATAGGGGCCTTGAGAGTTCTGAAAGTTCTGTGGGAAGGGTTGGCTGGAACGATTCTGAAACGCAGGATTTGAATTGTTTGGCCAATTTTGATTGAACCTCTGATTTGTATTGGAAAAATTCGTGTTCAGGTTCTGATTGAAGCTTGGGTTTCGATTGAAATTCTGATTCTGGTTAAAATTTGAATTTTGATTGAGATTTTGATTCTGATGGAAACCCTGGTTTTGAAGATTGCTTTGGCCAGAGAACTGATTGTTAAATCTCTGATTTTGCTAGCTAAGGAAAGCATTAACTTCAGCATTCTGTCCATTCATAGGACATAAGTGAGAGGTGTGCCCCACATTATCACATGACTGGCATGTGACTTTATTGTACTGTCCCTGATTCTTGACAACATTGACTTGATAGGTCGAAGGGGAAATAAGTTGACACTGGCCAACCATATGGCCAGTTTGACAACAATTTTCACAATACAGAACTTGAGAGTTCTGTGGAAATGATAGATTCTGATTCGTTGGATTTAGAGACCTTGTAAGAGAGCAGCACCACCACTTTGCAAAGATGGAAATTTGATTTTGATTGTTCACTTCCTCGATCCTAGGAGGAGGAGGAGGTGCCTCGAATAGCTTGAGAGGAGGGGCATAATTATATTTGGCAATATCCTCGAATAATGCCCACCTTCAAGCAGTGTTTTTTCTCAGAATGCCCCACTGAGAAGAACTATTGACCATACCCTTAGTGAGCTCGGTCAATCCACTCGAAAATGTGTTGACTTGTCTCGCAAGTCCAAACCGTGGTGAGGGCATTTACTGAAGAAGAGCTTTGAATCTCTTCCATGCATCAAAGAACGATTCGTTTTCCTTTTGATAAAAGTGAAAATTTCACTTAAGCATTGGGTCAATCTTGGGCGGTGGGAAATATTGACTTAGGAACTCTCTTTCGAGTCCAAATTTCGTGGGTGATTGATTCGGCGCAGCGAGAGAGTTGTACCACTCTTTTGCCTCCCTTTCAAGGAAAAAGGGAATAACTTCAACTTTATCGCATCCTCACTTACACCTTGAATGTGAGTCGCACTGCCACATATCTCCAAAAATGTGTGTGCGTGAGTATGAGGATTTTCTCGATTGAAAACCATGGAAGATTGATGCATGTTGCATCATTTGGATGAGCCCAGGTTTGAGTTCGAAGGTTGGTGCATTTATGGCGGGTAGAACGATGGTCGGGTTGACTTTGACTTCACCTGGCATGGCGTAGTCTGCCAACGTATGTCTATCTTCTGCAGCCATAATGACTATGTCTTCGATCTCCTCAGCTAAACGTTCCTCAAGGTCTTGATCGGCCTTATCAGAAAGAACCGCAGGACGGATTCTCTGCCTGTTTGGTCGGACTATGGTCCGCTCGAGGTCGGGGGTATAGAGTAGTGGCCCCTTTTGACTTTGAGTTTGCATAAAACGAAACCAAAATCAGTTGTCTAAACTAAAAACTAAAAGTTAAAACCTATGAAAAGAAAATAAAAACAGGAGGACAGACGGGCGTCCAATTAATCCGGACGGGCATCTGCCTGAAGAACTAGACGGCCGTTTGGGGCAAGCCAGACGCTCGTCTGATTTCCTCCAAACGGTACAGAGTTGGCTCTTTTTAGATGGACGGGCGTCCACTTACTCCGGACGCCCGTTTGGAAACCAAAGACGAAAAATGTAAATGAAAACTTAGTAAAAACTAGACAACCGTACCGATTCCCCGGCAACGGCGCCAAAAACTTGTCTCGGATTTTATGCTAAACGAAATATAACAAGTAATAAAATAAATCCGGTTTTCATCTCTATCTTTATCCGACTTCATCTTTATCCTTTTTCTTCCATGTAAATCCTCACTTGAACATCTTTTAAACCTCTTTTAAGCCAAATTTGTGTATCTACAAGATATCAAAAATATTGCAAAGTGTAAAATCATTCAAATCGATAGAAAATCAACAATAAAACCTCATAATTCAACCAACTTTGCGATTAAACCATTCCAAACATCACTTGCTTAATAAATCAAATAAACGTTCACTTTCTATGCAAAACATCAGAGTATAGAGGAAAATTGTTACGAAATAGAACGATATAAATCATAGAAAATCACCCTAAACAACAAGTAAATGAGTCAAATAGATTTTTGACTTGAGGAGAAAAGATGGATATTTTATAAATGGATAGAAGTTTGTTACAAAATATTCAAGACATTAAGGTACAAATGGAATAAGGGCAAAATAAAGCAAAATACTAGTCTGGTCTTCCCTTAAAGCTTCCTCCAGACTCTTGTCCATCTGTCCCTTATAAAACATCCCTTCTTCTTCCAAATCTCCTCAATAAAAAACAACAGTTTTCATCTTTTCCCAGATCATATTTTTTCTTTACCTTTTCCAGCAGCAGCATCTCCAGCAACTCCATCTTTCTTTTTATCTTCTCCCTTTTTGGCAGCATCCAAAATGGATTTAAGCAATCTCTTGTTAACTTCTTCTTGATTGGTCATGAATATGTTGAGCTTTTCAGATAGTAATGTAATGCTGGTTTGCAGAGAGCGAACGTCGTTAGGTTGAGGATTTGACCTTTCTTACCCCCTGAGATTGATTTCGTTCTTTTTTATCAGAGTTCATTCCTGTCTCGTCCTCTTCATGATTTTTAGTGTTTCCCATACTGTTGGCAGCTTTTGGAGAGGGAGATAATCCATTTATCTTTCGAAGAATGGTGTTGATTGTGTTAATGAGTCTCCAAGCAGCTTGAGAAATCTTGTTTCTGAGTGTGTTTCACATTCATCTTGTCTCAGAAGGTTTTGAATCCAGGCTTCTTCATGCCTCATTAGCTCTTTGTCCGATTGAGCTTGAATATCAATTGGGCTTGCCTTCCATGTCACATAGTCATCTACATTGAAGTCCCATTACTAGTCTGTGTCCATAGATCGTCTGATTTGTCTTCAGACTAGCATTATTCATCAAAACTAATATGGAGACCTAACAAATGTTTGATAACCAAATGTTTCGGATACCATTATTAATTTAAGAAATCTTTAAACATAGTGACCAATCTCAGGATGATAAGATTAAGTGCATTAGTTAATTTCATATGAATATATGGACTATGAAAGATTCATTAGTCCAAGAAGACTTCTTAACTCTGTGAATCTGCTTTCACAAAGAGGTTTGGTGAAGATGTCTGCTAGTTGATCGTCTGTTTTGATGTAGACCAATTTCACATCCCTTTTTTTCACATGATCCCATATGAAATGATGTCTGATATCAATGTGCTTAGTCTTGGAATGTTGAACTGGATTTTCTGATAGTTATATAGCACTTGTATTATCACACATGATTGGGATCTATTTTTCTTCAATGCCATAATCTCTGAGTTGTTGTTTTATCCATAAGACTTGTGCACAAAAACTTCCAGCAGCTACATATTCAGCTTCAGCTGTAGATGTTACAATGGACGTCTTTTTCTTGTTGAACCATGATACTAGTCTGTTCCCTAGCATTTGGCATGTACCAGATGTACTCTTCCTGTCCACTTTACAACCGTATAGTCTGCATCTATGTATCCAACCAGACTAAAACCTCCTTCATTTTGATAGAATAATCCTAAGTCAACCGTATCTTTAATATATTTCAACATTCTCTTTGCAGCAGCTAAATGACTTTCCTTTGGATCCGATTGAAATCTTGCATATACTCCGACATCAAATGATATGTCTAGTTTGCTTGCAGTTAGATATAACAATGAGCCTATCAGACCTCTGTATTTGGTTTGATCTATACTTTTGCCATTGATGTCTTTGTCTAAGTGTAGGATTCCTGACATAGGAGTTGCAGCTTTGGCACGTGATTTTATTCCATACTTTTTGATAAGATCTTTGATGTACTTGCCTTGGTTGATGAAGATCCCATTTTCTAACTGTTTAACTTGAAGCCCAAGAAAAATAACTGAGTTCTCCCATCATACTTATCTGGAATTTGCTCTTCATCAAATTGGCAAACTTTTCACATAGCTTGGAGTTCTGACATCCAAAGATGATGTCATTTACATAGATCTGTACCAAGAGTGTGTAATCTTCATGTTGAATTCTGAACAATGTCTTGTCTATTGTTCCCTTCTTGAATCCATTCTCCACAAGAAATTTCGATAAGTTTTATATCAAGCTATGGGTGCTTGTTTCAGACCATATAGTGCTTTGTTGAGGTTGTAAACTTTATCCTCTTGCCTTTTAATTTTAAATCCAGGAGGCTGTTGCACATAAACTTCTTCTTCAAGTAGTCCATTGAGAAAATCATATTTGACATCCATTTGATATACTTTGAAGTTTTGATGAGCCGCATATACTAAGAATAATCTGATAGCTTCAAGTCTTGCAACTGGTGCATATGTCTCATCAAAGTCAATGCCTTCAGCTTGAGAGTATCCCTTAGCAACCAGTCTTGCCTTGTTCCTAATTATGGCTCCAGTTTCATCCATCTTGTTTGTCTGAACCCACTTTGTGCGAATGACATTTGAGTGGTTTGGTCTGTTTGTGAGTTCACAGACTTGATTTCTCTCAAATTCATCCAACTCCTATTGCATAGCTATTATCTAGTCAGCATCCTTGCATGCATCTTCTATTGTTTTGGGTTCCGTATCTGATAGAAAACAAGATAGTATGGTTTCCAGTTGTCTTCTGGTTCTGACACCAATGTTCGGATTTTCAAGAACTTTTTCTGCTGGATGATCTTTTAACTAATTCAGATTTGGTTTAAAGACTGGTGCAGACTGTATTTCTTCTTGGGTTGTATTTTGCTCAAATGTGGGATGAAAATCTTTTGGATTAGTTGAATTGAGTTGTCTGACTTCAATGTCCACATAGATTGGCTCATCGGCTGTTTGATTTCTTCCTGATTGGGTGGATCAGTGTTGAAGTTAGGTTCATCAAAGACAACATGAGCGAATTCTTCAATAGATAAAGTTATTTTGTTTAGGATCCTGAATGCCTTGCTCATGTCTGAATATCCCAAGAAAATTCCTTCATCTGCTTTTGCATCAAAGGTCTTTAGTTGATCTTTTCCATTGTTGTGAATGAAAGACTTGCTTCCAAAGATGTGAAGATGAGAAATGTTGGGTTTTCTCCTATTCCATAGCTCATAAGGTGTCTTTCCTCTTGCTTTATTGATAAGTGACCTGTTTTGAGTGTAGCAAGTAGTGTTGACAGCCTCTGTCCAATATCCTTTTGACATATTTTCTTCTACAATCATTGTTCCGGCAGCTTCTTTAATGGTTCTGTTTCTTCTTTCAGCAACACCATTGTGTTGTGGAGTTCTTGCAGCATCCAGTTGATGTTTTATGCCTTTTTCTTTACAATCACTTTTGATAACTTGATTAAAAAACTCCGTGCCTCTATCAGATCTGATTTTAATCACTGCCAGCTTATTTTCATTTTGAAGTCTTCTCAGTAGATCCGGCAGCTTCATAAGAGTTTCTTTCTTCTTATTGAGGAAGATTGTCCAAGTGAACTTTGAGAAGTCATCCACTATCACCAAAGTATACTTCTTTCCCCTGATGCTTATTGGAGTAACATGTCCAAAAAAATCCATGTGTAGTAGATATAGAATCCGATTTGTTGGCATAGTCTTTGATTTAAATGAAGCTCTAATCTATTTCCCTATTTGGCAAGAATCACATATATTGTCTTTCTTGTCGACCATGTCTGGCAGACCTCTGACTAGATCATTTCTTGCCAATCGATTGATAGTCTTGAAATTGAGATGGCTCAGTCTCTTGTGCCATATACGACTTATTTCTGGTCTGGATTGAGCTAGTAGACAAACTTCCGATGTTGCAGTTGACCAGTCTACTACATACATATTCTTCTTTATTTTCCCGATTAAGATCGTCTATCCTGTTTCTTCATTGATGACTCTGCACTTTCTTTTATTGAATAGGACCCCATATCCTTTGTCACAGAATTGACTTGCACTTAAGAGATTGTACTTGAGTCTTTCAACAAATGTGACATCACAATTATTTAGATCATTCTTGATTATGCTTCCAATACCTTTTGTAATTCCAGGCTTCTCATTTCCTCCAAAGTTGACTTTAGGTCCATTTTTGTCTTGATATTTCATCAAACAGTGCTTGTTGCTTGTCATGTGTCTGGAACATCCACTGTCTATGTACCAGACGACCTGCAAAACAAATCAATTGGATTTAGGTACCCAAATCTGTTTAGGTCCAAGGGGGTCAGTTCCAGATAATGTAAAGCCGAGTCTGTATTTGAATGAGGGGACTCTTAGACGTTTACACCACTGATGAGGGTAAACAAATGGAATTTCATAAAACTTTTTATTGCCATGTGAAATCCTTTCTCTTCCCTTTAGTTTGTATGGATGAGCAGAAATGTTCTTCAGAGAAGTCTTTGCAAACATATTGGGTTTCTATTTATACACATGTCTTGTTCTGTTAGGAACTTTCTTGTGTGTAAAGAGATATCTAGGATGTGTTGCGATTGTATTTTTAGGAAGATTATTTCTAACATTGGATTTCCAATTGTGGGTAGAAAGGTCAATGTTCTAATCATTATCGGAATGATATAATCTCTTATTCCCCCTGACCTTATGATCCCTAGATGAGTTCATTCTTTTTGGTTCATAAGAGACTGGATGCTCATATTCATGACCTTTAGCTAAAGATTTAACAAACTTGACTTGCTTGATTTGTTTGACTCTACCTTCAGGTGTGAAGGTAGTTTCATAAGGAATACCAATTCAGATATGAACTTTGAGTCAGAATTGACAAGAGTTGTTTGTTCCGTGTATCCCATACCGGACTTGTCTCAGGTCGTTTGGATGGTTTGTACTCAGAGAAGATTGAAGTAGTAGGCTTGATCTGAATGTGTAGTTCCTTATTTAGATCAGTTCTATTTCATCAAACATTGATGATTTGTTACTTCACAGTTCAAAGAGTTCATCTTTTAATTTCAAATTCTCAGATTTGAGATATTCATTTTCTTCCTTTATAAGATCACAGTTTATTTGAATTTCTTCAAACTCTCTATTAACATCTTTAAAAAATCCTTGAATATCTGCATTCTCAGGATTTGGAATTACAGATTTGGGGCATGAACCAGATATGGATGCTGAGTGTGAAAATAATGATATTTCCTCATCGTTATCCTTTAATGCCATGAATACATTGTCATCTGAGTCAGATAAGGGCTCTGCTTGACTCTCATAAGATGAGTGATCACCTGCTTTGTAAGTTCGTCTGTTTCTTCACTTGTCTTCTGCTCTATCATGTTTGTCCTCATCTCCGGTTCTCTTGATTTGTTCGGGATAGTCTATCTTAAGGTGTCCTGGTTTATTGCAATTGTAGCACAACAAGTCTTCCTGTTTCTTTCTTACTTGATGATCATCTTTCTTCTTATCATCCCTGTTGTCCTTTCTATCATCTCTGTGATCGTCTCTGCGATCTTTTCTATGACTGTCTCGTCTGTCATCTCCTCTATCATCTTCTCTGCCCCTGTATCCATTATCTCTTCTGTTTTGATTTTGAAACTTCCGGGTTAAGTGAGAGAATTGAACGCGTACTAGCAAGAGTACTAGGTCTATCGTAGTATAGCAAGGGCGAGTCAAGGTCGATCCCACAGAGACTTTTATTTAATAATGCTAAACACAACCTCAATTCATAGGTCAACCGGAGAGGGTGGTCGTTGACCAACATAAAGAACAAGTAAATAAAAGAGATGCAAGTAAACCAATCATCAATCATGTATCGAAAATGCACTAAACACACTATTCCTAACTAATCTCCCCTTAATCCTTATCTGATCCATATTTGTAATTAAGCTACGGGTACAACTCCTAACCCTATCTACTCCGACAATGGTAGTAGACAATCTATACGCAAGCTACCCTTCTTACTTGGTCCGTAATAGCCCATACGCATAAAGAACTAGAATTGCCGATATCGAGCGCTAACTCATACCGCTAACCCGCCTAGACAGCCGTCGACACTGATCAGCATGTTCCTAGGGTCCATCAAGACTATGTCCAAACTAACACTTCACTATTCGTATTTCATGCTAGTTTTACGATTATAATAAGAAGATTGGCCAGATCTAACCTACTATTAATTAAACCTGTCGATCAACGTAACTGACGCCGAACCACAGAATTAAGATTTACTAGGTATTCAGATCTAGTGATAAACACCGTCGCAGATCTGAAGAGCGCAACCCATAATTCTGCGTTTCATATGAACGAATCGAATAAAGATTAAAGTTCGTTTAATTAATTCATAGATGATTAGATGCAAGCATAATCTAGATCTATCACAAGACAATCATGAATTTAAGAAAAGAAATAAAATATTGAAATAGATCTTACCCATAACGAAGAATAGATTTACTCTTCTATTCTCTCTCCCTCCGGTGACTCGAATCAATCCAAGAAGATCGTAAACCAAGCACAATTCAATAATGGAAGGCTCATGACTTATTTTCAAGAAAGAAAAGAAGAATTTAAAAGAAGACTTTATTCCCAAAAGACTACATTGTAGCTAGTTGATGAAGAACTAGAAAAGAGATGAATATATGGAATTGATGATGAATACAATTTCGCAGCTCTAATGGTTTTATATAGGTGTATAATCCGACTTAGGGGTAAACTCAATGCTTGGAGGACAAGAAAACGTGTTTCTGGATGATTCCGGGCCTCGGTAAACCGCGGGTAACTCCCGGTTTACCGAGGGTATTTTCGTCTTTTTCCTGCTGCCGACTTATTCTGGAATACCCTAGGCCTAGCTTCGTTATTTAGACCATAACTTAGCCCACGCAACTCCGATTTGGGTGATTAAAAGTGTGTTAGAATCCTTGTTTCAATACCCACAACTTGATGTAGAAGTACAAGTCCAATTCGTCTTGTAAAGCTTCGAAAACTGCGTTTCAATTTCACCAATCAGATTCTCGGGTCCAATCTCCGCTCGAAACACTTCAACCTTCGGCCCCGTTCAGTTCTGTATCCATTGACTCTTATAATCATCCCAAATGATGCTCCAAACACTCATTAATCTGTCAATAAAATCATATCACACATAATAGTTTCTATTTCTAGCAAATAACGCATAAAATACACGGTTAGTACACATAATACCAATTTAGTCACCCCGGACGTGACTTAATGACATTTAGCTAATTAAATCATGATTTCATACATATTATCCACATCGAGAACACAAATCCGTGGTAGATTGATGGTAAATAATGATACCAATTTGACCGTCATCAACTACCCCCCACTTAGCTTTTGATCGTCCCGAGGAAAAACCAAATCAAACAAACCCCCTCAACAATTACAAACTAATTAAGAATAGACTCATTCAAGAATGATAAATAAGATGAGAGTCAACACATATCCATCAGTAATCCATTAAGCACTAACTCGTAGTAGAACCCAAGTGTGTGTGCAATAACTCTCAAACAACAGTGACGCAGACAGAATCACATTATATCAATAAGGATCTCAAGCAAAACATGTATCATGCATCATTCCATAAGTTCCCCATTAATCACTACTTACCATGCATCAACGTGTCGTGTGATGAATCAGTCGTGATAGTGCGTTCGTGAGGAGTATCAAGTTGTATTAACCCCACAATCTTAACTTACCTGCTCATACACTTGCTCATCTTTCCTTCAGACTTAGTTACACAACATGGTACCTTAATCGGGCCGGGCGGACTCGGGGACTGAGTCTTACTCTAAAGTCTTCGTTTGTTTCTTTTTATGCGAGTGTCATGCCCTTCTTACACGAGTTCGCTTCCCTCACTGCCTTAATTGCATATTTTTTTTGGCAGATTTCCTCACTATTTTTTCTCTCTCTCTCTCACAAGTCTATTTTGTCCCGGTTACCTCTTGTGGCATTTCTAGTTGATTCCCTTGTCTTACAACAATTTGTTAAAGTATATAGACAGACAAATAATGATTCCCGGTTAAAACAATTTGTCATCTAATCTTAAACACTTCTCACTCAGATTATGTGCTCAAATATTGAGTGCGATGATAAAATAATAATTAATAAGTGACTACTTCATGCAACATAACACATGCTCATTCTTCCATACTAATTTGAATAATGAGTCATCTATACTACATACCGAAAAATGAGTTATACGTGCTTAAAAAAGGTCGAGTCCACAACAAGATAGATGATTAATAAACCACTACTTCAAATAGTTGACAAACCCCTTATTCATCATTAAGGAATTAAGTATGTAATTAAGCAATTTCAACGATTTAAGGTTTTTATTTCATTCAATTCAAAAAATCAAAATTCACAAAAGTAAGTGTAAGTGTTTCAATTTTTCAAACTAAGTGTTATGCCTACCCCCACTTTAAAACTCAACATTGTCCCCAATGTGAAAAGTAAATCAATCACTGAACTGGAACTAAAAATAGAAGAAGAATACTTAGCAAAAAAAAGTAGGAAGAAGAAGAATACTTAGCTTTGGAAAATAGAAGAACTCGGCTAACTGTCTGAAGCAAATCAATCACTGAACTGGAACAAAAGTTGTCTTCTCCAAGGACTAATCTGAACTAGGTCAGCTAATACAAACAATTCTTGCACAAAGACCATTAGTACCACGAGACGTGAATAAGTAACAAAACCATTATGTCATGTGGCAGTAAATAGCACAACTAAAAATGAAGAAGTGCAATAAACAATTTAAGCCAATAAATCACAATTTAATTACATAAACACAACAAAACTAGTATAGACGCCAAATAAAAATAAAAGACTCAAAGACTCAAAATAATAACCGAATAATCATGCGAAGTAAAAAAAAAACCCCGCACATCCTTTGCTCAACAGCCTTAGGAACATGGCGATGAAAAAAAACATTCCCACTTTTATTCGATCATTGAAAAGAAAAAAAATTAAAAAAAATTAACAAAAAATGTTAACTATAAATTAATGCTATGCATAACATTTAAATAAATAGTCCCCGGCAACGGCGTTAAAAACTTGATCGTGTGTGAAATTCACTAATACACACGACGTACTAGCAAGAGTACTAGGTCAATCGTAGTATAGCATGAGCGAGTCAAGGTCGATCCCACAGAGACTATTATTTAATAATGCTAAACACAACCACAATTCATAGGTCAACCGGATAGGGTGGTCGTTGACAACTTAAAGAACAAGTAAATAAAAGAGATTCAAGTAAACCAATCATCAATCATGTATCGAAAAAGCTCTAACCACACTATTCCTAACTAATCTCCCCTTAATCCTTATTTGATTCATATTTGTAATTAAGCTACGAGTACAACTCCTAACCCTATCTACTCCGACAATGGTAGTAGACAATCCATACGCAAGCTACCCTCCTTACTTGGTCCGTAATAGCCCATACGCATAAAGAACAAGAATTGCCGATATCGAGCGCTAACTCATATCGCTAACCCGCCTAGACAGCTGTCGACACTGATCAGCACGTTCCTAGGGTCCATCAAGACTATGTCCAAACTAACACTTCACTATTCATATTTCATGCTAGTTTTACGATTACAATAAGCAGACTGGCCAGATCTAACCTACAGTTAATTAAACCTATCGATCAACGTAGCTGACGCTAAACCACAGAATTAGGATTTACTAGGTATTCAGATCTAGTGATAAAGACCGTCGCAGATCTGAAGAGTGCAACCCATAATTTTGCGTTTCATATGAACTAATCGAATAAAGATTAAGGTTCGTTTAATTAATTCATAGATGATTAGATGCAAGCATAATCTAGATCTATCACAAGAACAATCATGAATCTAAGAAAAGAAATAAAACATTGGAATAGATCTTACCCATAACGAAGAACATATATACTCTTCTATTCTCTCTCCCTCCGGCGACTCGAATTGATCCATGAAGATCGTAAACCAAGCACAATTCAATAATGAAAGACTCATGACTTATTTGAAAGAAAGAAAAGAAGAATTTAAAAGAAGACTTTATTCCCAAAAGACTACATTGTAGCTAGTTGATGAAGAACTAGAAAAGAGATGAAGAATAGATGGAATTGATGATGAATACAATTTCGCAGCTCTAATGGCTTTATATAGGTGTATAAACCGACTTAGGGGTCAACTCAATGCTTGGGGGACAAGAAAACGCATTTTTGGAAGATTCTAGGCCTCGGTAAACCTCCGGTAACTCCCGGTTTACCGAGGATATTTTTGTCTTTTTCCTGCTGCCGACTTATTCTGGAATACCCTAGGCCCAGCTTCGGTATTTGGACCATAACTTAGCCCACACAACTCCGATTTGGGTGATTCAAAGTGTGTTAGAATCCTTGTTTCAAGACCTACAACTTTGATGTAGAAGTACAAGCCTAAGTCGTCTTGTAAAGCTTTGAAAACTGCTTTTATATATCACCAATCAGATTCTCGGGTCCAAACTCCGCTCGAAACACTTCAACCTTCAGCTCCATTCAGTTCTCTATCCATTGACTCTTATATTCATCCCAAATGATGCTCCAAACACTCGTTCATCTGTCAATAAAATCATATCACACATACTAGCTTCTATTTCTAGCAAATAACGCATAAAATACACGGTTAATACGCACAATACCAATTTAGTCACCCCGGACGCGACTTAATGACATTTAGCTAATTAACTCATGATTTCTTACATGTTATCCACATTGAGAACACAAATCCATGGTAGAGTGATGGTAAATAATGATATCAATTTGACCATCATCAACAATCCCTTGACGTGTCTCATTATTAAAGCCATTTGATCTTGCAATTGGTCGATCCGACTTTGTTTGACTGTTTCATCCATTGAATTTGAAGTTTCACCAGTATGAGCAATGAGAGCTGGTATTTCTTGAACATTTTTCTTGATTTTGTTGTTCAGCTAAAACTCATATGCTTTTAGATCAGAGAAGAGTTCCACTGTGTCCAGTTTGGTTAGATATTTTGTAGCAGCTAGCACAGTGGTGATGATATCCCATGATTATGGAAAAGCTTTTAGAATCATCGTGCAGATCTCCTTTTGCGTGTATGATCGATTCAGAATTTGAAGTTCATTTAGGATCTCATGAAAATGAGCTTCCATCTTTTCAATGTTTTCTCCATACTTCATCTGGAAAGTTTCAAACTTTTGAACATCAACTGCTAGTTTGTTGAATTTGACAGCTTCAGTACCTTTGCAATAGTTGATCAGAGTTCTCCAGATTTCTTTTGCTATTTTGCACCCCTTGATATTCAAGAACATGTTGCTATCCCATGTCTGCATTATTGTGTCCTTGGCAACAATATCTAGATTGTTGATCTTTTTGTCTTCCGGAGTCCACTCATGCTTTGGATTTCTTACAAACGGTTGATCTCTTTGAGTGGCGTCATCCGTGTTTTCTTTCATGATGGTGATTGGACCATCTTCTATCACTGAGACCATATCTTCATGAATTGCAGCCAAGTGCGTCTGCATACGCATTTTCCATTCATCAAAATTTGAAATAGAAAAAGTATGTACTCTAACAATTGTGCTATTTGATTACATGCTGATATATCATTTTGAAAACGCAAGCTTTGGATCACTCCAACAAACAGAACACGAAGATGTCTGTTTTTTGGAGACAAGCTCTGATACCACTTTTTGGTCCGCAATACAAGGCTTGTGAGAGTTTAGATGGGGAGGGGGGGGGGGGTGAATGAACTCACTTTTATTTTTGGATTTTCTTACTTTGAGAGAAAATCTAGTAAGTAAGAACATACTAGCAAGTTGCTCGTCTAATTTTACTGGTATGGATACTGTCAGAAAGTAAGTGCAGCGGAATAATGATATGTTTCAAATTAAGCCTTGAGCTTGGTATTCAGTGTTGAGTAGTGTGATCTTGATTATGCAAACACTGTAAGTAAAGTGCTGAAAGTAAAGAACACAAGAAATGTTATCGATCTTCGGAGTGGCGTAATCTCCTACATGACCGCTTCTCCCGTGACTCAGGAGGTATCACTATTGTACTCTAGACTAATACAGTAGGTAAGTGTCCTTGACACCCCGCAGATGCCTCACACCCCGCAGATCCTTCACACCCTAAGTAGCCAATCCTTGACACCCTGAAAATGCCGCACACCCCGCAGATGCTTCAATTGTCTACTTGCACGCAGCTCGTCTGAAGAACTTCCTTTCTCCAACAGCTCGTTTATTTTCTTCGCTGTTCCTTCACACCCCACAGATGCTTCAACATGTTTCCGTTTCCTTGAGAACTTGGTTGATAAAATTGAGTTGGTGCTATATCAAACTAATGATACAAAGATGATCGAGCTTTATGCTGAATTTGTCGTTGAAGATTTGATGACAGCTCTCTTGATCAAGTAGATCCTGGATGATTTCTGTTTTAGCACTTCATGTTGATCTACTTGAATTCTGGATTTAGAATGGTAAGCTTCTGAGATGAATATTTTGTTGAGAGATGACTTGCTAGATATTTCGTTTTTCCTTTTTGAAATTGCTCAACTTTCTCCACTGCTTTTCCAGCTGTTCTTCTTCATCTTTATATAGTCTTCGTAGGGTAGGTGTACCGTTGAAGAATGAGTGGCTCTGATTGATTGCTGAGTTGTCCCTTGATATTTTGAAAATAGTCCCGTTTAGCTTTTCAACCGTTGAAGCCTTGTACTTGTTAGTTTCTAGAAGATAACTTTTTCTTTGTTATTTATGTGACAGACCCAAAAAGACTTAAAACACTTTAATTACAAATCTAAGGTATGACACAACGTCAACGTAATATAAAAAAAACAAAGAAGAATCTAGAAACTATTGTGCCAAAAGTAGAAGGACGGACAAATCTATGAAAGAAAACCATTGATCATTGTCAATATTCACTGAATTCATGTGAATGGAATAGTGAGAGTAAAACTATTAATGAACCATTTTTTTAAAGCGCATATAAACCAAAACAATTACTCATGTGATTCAGTGTCGAAATGCAATGTTGATGTAATGAACATAAATAGATAATGAATCTTCCAACACTATCCGAATTTCAAACTCCAGTGTTGATAATTGCATCGAAACATATACCATTGATTCACCGTAAAAATTCATCATTGATGTTGGAAATTCTGACAATGAATCATACAACACTAGCCAAATTTTGTACTCCATTGTTGATAATTGCATCGAAACAATTATCATTGATTCAATGTCAAAATTTGTGCTTGTTCTAGAGTACACTAGTCAAAACTTTCAATTTCAGAATTTACGTAAGAATGTGGTCATTTAGGTTTTAGAAGAAAATGACAAAAAATCGATTTTTTTTTGGTATGAGAGTTTGTGTATTATTTTTCGAGGCCTAGATGAAGATATATGGTTGTTTGTATATAAAAAGGGTGAGAGAATTTGTCTTTATTCTCCATTATTAGATGAAAATCGGTATCATGAAGTTTTTGGCAAAAAAAAAAAAAAAAAAAGTAAAAGAAAAATAACGTAAAAGCCTTTAGGAAATCCCAGACGTACCATGTTGAGAAGGATAGGAAATCCCAGACAGCCCATTATTAGTCATATTTGCATGTTAATACACTTATTTTGCCCTTACACCTCTCTTTGAATTTTATACACAATAGGCAGTTAGAACAATTTCCAAGCCACTTGATTGATAATCCACATCCAAATATTTTAAGGCATTGAAGACAAATTCTATTTTTTTTTGGGACCAAAATTACTTAATTAACCTAATTTTTCTTCTTCCTTGTTCAACATTCCACGTCTCTCTCTTTCCCTCTCTCCTACACCGTTAACAACTGGGCTGGTTGTCCTGAAACAAGTAAGTTAATATTAGGATACAAGATGTTTTTAAGGGATGCCCCTATCTCTTGAAAAGCTAAGAAACATACAACTATTGCATGAAGCTCTTCAGAAGCTGAATATAGAGCTATGGCCATTGCGGTTTGTGAAATACAATGGCTGGTTTACATTTTACAGGATTTGAAGATCCCGGTTTAGTTGCCTGCCTTACTCTTTTGTGATAATGGTAGTGCTATGCACATTCCTCATAACCATGTGTTTCATGAAAGAACAAAACACATTGAGATTGATTGTCATATTGTAAGAGACAAAGTTAAGTCTGGACTTGTCAAACTCTTTCCAATAAACACAAAGGAACAGATTGCTAACATCGTCACCAAGGCTCTACATGCACCTATTTTCACATATATGCTGGACAAGTTGGGAATTTCAAAGCTCCAGTAGCTTAAGGAAGTCTGCTGAGTGCAAGTTACTTGAACTCTGAAGACTCAGCACCGTACTGAGTTAGTCAGCAGATCAACAATAGGCAGAATACGGTTTTTCAGTTAGATTCTTTTGTAACCCTTTGTAACTTACTTATAACATATTAATGAGGTGTATGAAGCTATAAATACCCCATGAATAGAAGCATTGTAACCCAACTTGTTGATTTTTCTTCAATTATAATTCTTCCGTATTTTCTTTACGTTTTGTTTGTCTTTCTACAAACTTCAAAATGGTACGTCTAGGATTTCCTATCCTTCTCATTCTTGCACATATGTCCATAATTCACCATAGAAAACTGGGCTGTCTCCTAACAATTTTCTAGAGATTTTGAGCATGCCTCGGGTAGTAGACAAATCTGCTAATAGGCCAAGGTTGGAAGTCTTTGTGGCATCCTTTTCCAAGAGACAAGTTTCCTGCTGCAAATTGTTGGCTTCTGTGGCACCCTGTGCCCATGGATTTGCTGCTGGAGCAGGATCCGATATTCCTACTGCTCCATGTGTTTGGAGGTTGTTTGTTTGTTCTACATTAGATGCTCCATAAGCTTCTTGGACCATGCCAGAATTTGGCACTTTTGTAGCACCTTAGGACATTAATTTGGCTGTTTGGACTTTATTTGATGCACCAATGACGTCCTGCACCAAGTTGGTGTTTTCTACGTCCATTTCCACTGCTTCCACACGCTCGTGAGTTGCTGCAATATTATGATCCTCTAAAGATTGACAAATTGTTCTTTTCCTGCCCGATTTTCCTTGTTAGTGTTATACATTTTACTAGTTTTACTTCGAGTACTTGGAGTCATGATTACACAGAGGGCTATTAGCTACTAGAATTTTAACAAAGCACTCTCTTTATGGTTCAAAATGACGATACCTGAATATATTCGGATGGTATAATAAGGTAATTGGATTCATTTGGGTGGATTCGAACTACTGAAATTGGATATTTTTGTGGTGGATTATGGTTGTGTCATTAAGGCTGACTACGTACCCTTGCAGTGTAAAGTATCAAGCAAAATAACATAGTTATAAGTTGTGAGGACGATGGTCCTTATGTGGAGTTGTCCTGCATGAGGAGTTAGAGTACGAATCTTGTGATTGTAAGGCATGTGTTAAAGGACCAATATATGCCATCATGGGGCAATCATGGCTCAATAAGGCTAAAATCGTGGGATGTGTGTAATCATGGATTTGAGACAATTACCATGGATCAATCATGGGATCATGCCTAGTAATGTCGTATATCTGCCTTCGGAAGTCAGGTACGACCAAGTTTGCATAGGAGCGAGCTGTTTGGCCAGGTCGGCTGATTAACACTTTAGTTGAGAAAGGCTGAACACTAAGAATGATCTGAATGAGGCTGGACATCATTTCTGTGAGCCAAAGGCCAAAACATGGGCTTATGTTGAGGTGGCCTATAGACAACTTTGACCCGCTTGGCCCCGATACAATATAATTTTGGGTCATACCTAATGTCAATTTCATTATAGTCCATGAATAACTAGAAGAGGCAATTCATGGTTCATCATTTGAGTGAAATATTTTCACAAGAAGGTAGTATGAGCGTCAATACTAAATATTATGCTAGAGCCTAAATCTCAGCATGGATAACTCGTTTCTCTGGTCATATCAGAGATTACTCTAATTATTTAGACAAACTTATCAACATTTTGAGTTGTCATCAAACAGATTATCGACCACTCAAAACTTCCACTAGCTTGTATCTTCATATGACCTCAAATGTTAATATGAATAAGCTATGATACTTCTTTAGCTCCATCAACCTGTCCTAATTGAATGGTTTCTTAGTCATTTTTCCTTAAAGACATTGTACACATTTACTAATTAATAGATGCCAAAAAAATCATTTATCTTAATATGAAAACCATTTGCCTTAATAATTTATGATGTGTTAAACATATCGTGTCAGCATTTCTTAGTGATTTTGACTTCATCAAACAAAGTCCACGTTTCTGAATCATACTAGAAATATCATATTCACTTTCTAAATGATAGCCATATTTTATCAACATGAGTATGAATCCACTACAATTCTAAAAAACCGAAATTATATGTTCACATTATTCAAGTATTAAAGTATGATCTCATATCATAAATTTATTTCCTTACGTCACTCCACTCCCTTAGCTGAAATAACAGCCCGTTATATACTCTTATCATCAATGCCTATCTATGTTGTTCTTACAAAATAAATTGGCTCCCGAGTCAAATACCTGAGGTTTAGAAAGTCTTTGAGGATTCATAGGCCAGTTACCGTATTTACTTTCCTTATCCTATACTTTCTCTAATTAATATTTCGGTTTAGCCATGAACTTATTTAGTTTATGATGACTTATATTTGGTGACATTTGCCTCCTTGTTAAAAGGAAATGGTCTTGAACTAGCAGTTCATTTGAGTAACAAATACTCATGAATGGATTCTTGTCATCTTTAAACTAATTTTGTTTGCCTATTGTTAAATTCGAGGGGCAGCAGTGACATACTTACTAATTCTACTTAAGTTCGTAGGTTTAAGATGAGAATCCTATACCGGAATTTCATGCATTCTTGTTTATTCGTTTAATATTCTTGTTATATCAGTCAATTTTATTGTTTGGCAGTTTAGATATTTTGAGATGACACATAGCTGTAAAATAAAATGATAAAAATATAAATCAAATCATACTTCACAACATAAATGGTTTTTAGGTATTATAAACATGATGTCATGAATGCTGTTTATCATTCCATTCCAAGGATTTACTTTCACACCTACAATGCCTCCGTAGGGTATGTCAAAGACGTGACAGTTAAATTGAGACAATCTCTCTAAACAATTAAATTATCAAGATTCTCATGTCTTACTTAATTGTTGATTACCTTTCGTTTTCAGCCAAGATATATCCAAATATATCTTTATGAGTGTCACATACTATTTTACATCTTAAAGGTAAACCCCGAGGGTGTCGACGTACAGTAGGTCAAGAACTCGACGAGTACCAAAATCTTATCATTTCAGAGAAAAAACCTTGAATTTTGATAGCGGTGAATGTCTTCCTTGAGGCTCCGATATCTAAGCTTGCACAAGGCGTCATCATTACCTCATGATGCTTGTGTCAACAGTACAGGCCGTAGGGCAAGTTGTCACTTTCCCCGCTCCCACTCGTTATTTTAAAAAATAGGTAGTCTTATACATATTAGGATTTTAGAATTTTCTGATATTGTGAAAAGAACAAATCATGAAATTTCGTTTAATCCTTACATTAATTTATCGGTTCCAAAAAACATTTAGCTAGTGTTAACTTTTCTTGATATTCCAATTTTTGATTATCATTTTTTTTATGTAGACACTACATAATTAATATTCAACAAATATTTTTATAATCTTAATTGATAATGATTGTTTGTCCCTTGAAAATGCTTTGGTTAAGTTTAAATGGGGGGGGGGGGGGTGAGTAAACTTAACACTTAAACCTTTTGAAGTTAACAAACTCAACAATGTCGATGAAATGCTTGATTGCTCAAGAGTCTGCGGCCACTCGATAGTCTGGCGATAATGAGATACTCACCGGATTTGTTGCGATGGAATATATTCAAATTAAGCCTTGTAACTTGTTGTTAAAAAGATGATACTAAGTATTAGATACTCAGTTGTGTAAGTGTGTGATTCAGTTTCTAGTTTTAGTAAGTTGATGTGATCAGTATACTAAATGCAGAAAGTAAGTAGGCAATTTTTATAGTGGTTCCAGGTGGTGTAATCCTGTCAGTCCACTATTCTCCTGTGATGTTGGAGGAAATGTTAGGTGTAGTGCCCGAAAGACAATTTGTGTAATTGTTTTTAATAATGGATGACAGAATTTATCTCACCTTAGTTACTTGCTTTGTGCTTGTAAAGTAATACACTGCTGCAAACCCTAAGTATATCTGTATGTAACCACTTAACTCAGTGTATGGATTACACGTGAGGATTGAGTTAGTGGTGATATACTTAAACTGTTAGTCCGTGGTGAACTTAATCAGAGTTTAGGGTCTCTTGATTAAAACACCAATAATACACCCAGAACACCTTAGGGTGTGATAGTCTTATCCGGACTGTCGGTAGAGGGTACATACGTGGGGCATTTATATATGATAGCATTCATATAGGACTGGACCGATTTAATCTGTATTTCTCGATATAATTCCGTAATCGGGAATCTTATTAAATCATTAGATGATCATATATGGATCAACCTTAATCCCGAGGTGATCACGAGTCTTTGCTTGTCTCGGGGTAGTGTTTGATGTGTTGAGTTACGGTTCACTTAGATTTGTGTTCCAAGCCACTTCTCATTGGCACTATCTCCTCATGAGTGAGTAGTTCTGATTTTCACGAGACATGGAATCCATTCCTTCCTCAAGGGGAAGTAGAGAGAGATCCCCTTATTTGTTAGCCCTAAGAAAGTGATCGATCGGCCGAGTTCATATTTAGACTAATTAGCTACTAGTCGGATATGTGAACTAATTGATCACTGGGGGTTAATGATAAATAAGGATAAGATATTCGAGTCGGGTTCACGGAGACTTCCTCTCGAGAATGGGATAAATGGAGGGTTAATCCGTATGTAGTGATTATATCAATGGACGCTATTCACTCATGGGTTGAGTATAAGTATACATCTATAATCGGTAGAGTTCGGGCTTGGGTTTATGGTGGCGTAATCCCGTAATTAATAATTAATGTACTTATTCTGCTTCGATGAATAATTAATTATTGGAGCTACTTTGGTTGTAGAGTCCCATGGTCCCGATGTAGCTTCGTAATTCGGACTAATAATCTTGTTATTTGGGCCTCATTGATAATTAATTGGTTGAAATTAATTGATATGCATAGATATTATTTAGTTGGGCTAAATAATATAATACACATAAAAGACATTTTATGTGGGCTTGGAAACCCTAAAGGTGGTGCCAATGAAGTCCTTTAATTAGAGAGAAATTAGTTTTCTTGGATAATTATTTGACATGTGATTTATCTTTTATTTGTTAAATGATAATTCATGGAATATTAGATAATAACATGATTTATCCTAATTTGTTTGGGATAATCATTTTATTTATCTTTTATTTGGAATAAAGGATTTATGCAATAATTATCTCTTAATTATTAAATCCTTAGAGGACAGAGGATTACTCTCCATATATAAAGAGAGTTCTCCTGCCTTAGAGATGGCTTAATTTCACCACCATATCAAGAAGGAGAGGAAAAATTAGTTTTCTTTTGTCTAGGGTTTTAGAAGAAGAAAAACTCTAAGTTTTTCTTGGTGTTGCATATCAAGGAGGTTCGTGTATCAAGAAGGGTGTCCACCAACCGCCGTTTGGAGAACACATCGGAAGATCTTGGCTTCTCTTCATACTATTGGTAACATGGTCTTAACCCCCTTGTAGTAATTTAAGTCCTTTAATTATGTAGTGTGATATATAAGTCGTGATCCATCCGCTGCGCGTAGATCTAACTCGTTTAGATCTAAGAACCTGCGTCCTTCATGTGGTATCGGAGCCAGGTTCCACGATTTATATAGTCATAATCATAATTAAACGATTTAAAGGAGTGAAATTGCATGTAGGTAAATTTTATTTATTGTTTTATGCATTGATAATGATTAATTGTTATGGTTGAAGAGATGGATTGGGGTTGGCATCGTTTTTTTCCGTTAGATCTATTAGAAACTCATATAAACGATATAAATTCGTTCATATGATATGAGTATAGAAATTATGTAATTTATTTTTATTGCAATTTTAATTTCCAGAAAATAGATCTGTTTAGTAGCTGTTTAGTTATTTTGTTTTTTCCGTTGATCGAGCCGTTGAAACGACGATCCCTCCGGTCAGAATCAAGATTGGAAGATGATGAATAATTCCACAAAATTTAGCATCGATCGGAGTCCGTTTTGATATCCGTTCGTTGCTGCAAAGAAGCTGCTGTAACAGAAAAACGCAGGATTCACAGAAACCCTACCTGTGACTTCCTCGAATTTCTGGGAGAGTTTGGACCGTTGAAACGCAAATCTAACCGGTCAGATTGATAAATATGGAGTTTTTGACCTGGCATAAAAATTTCAGGTCGATCGAGATTCATCTCAATTCCCGATCGGCCTCGGGAAGTCTTTGAGGCGCTGCTGTAAAAGTCAGATCCAGCAGCAAGTTGGGCGGCTCACTGGAGAAAATTTACAAGTCAAAACTCCGATCCAACCGTCCATATTGGAGCCCAAGGAGTTCAGTATAGATCTGGAAAGTTTCGTCGCGATCCGAGTTCGTTTGGTTTGCCGATCGTCGAAGATTTTGAACAGCTGCAGATTATGTTAGAAAGTAGTAAACCCTAGTTAGGGTTTGGTTATTTTTTTTCTAATAGGTTTGATACGGGGGTGCCAACGGTCCATCTCGGTGTTTATTTTCCGCACTAGTATACATGTTTAGATTGTATGTGTAGAACCGGAAAATTGCCATGACATGCATCATATCATGAATTCCACTCCATATGCATACATGTAGAAATTAATTCGAGGAATTAGTTAGGCATGTATAAAACCCGCAATTAGTTTTAATTAATTGTTTGATATTAATTAGAAACTAATTAGGTAAAAAACGAGGAACACGGGTTTTTCAATCGTCGAGGTTGGGTGATGGATTCTCGGTGAATCCCACTATGCGAAAGCATAAGGAGTAAAACCCGAAACCTCGTGGTTAAGGTGTTGGATTCTCGGTGAATTCCACCTTACCTAGACGAGATTATGTTTTTGTTCCGTAGTGTCTACGTGAATGTTTGATGTTTAAGGATTGGATTATCACGGGCATACATGGTTCGAAAGTGGTTTAACCACGGTTGGGTGGTCAACAGTAGCTACGGCTCGATCGACTTCACCTCCACGTGTGGCGTTGCACGAAGTGCGGAAAGGCCGAGCCATCCGAAGAGCCACTACGGCTCAACGGAGCTCCCCTAGTTTTGACCCGTCCGACGGCCACATATGTTCCAACGAATAGGTCGGGTGGGCTAGCCCACGTAACCGACAACATTCGGGTCTATGATTTATTGTTCCTTAATGTAACATCAAGTCCAAAAACGTGATCGATAAACCCACCACTTTTTCAAAATATTGAGTGGGAGCGGGAGAGGCGACACCGACCCCACGGCCACTCTCGTTGACACAAGCAACGTGAGAGAATGGTGACGCCTCGTGTCGGCCTAGGACCGGCCTCCCTGAGAAGGCCTTCACCGCTATCAAAATTCAAGGCTTGGTCTCCGAAATGATAGGTCTTTGGGTACTCGTCGGGTCACCGACCGACCCTAAGCGCGACACACTCGGGTCTACCTAAAAATCGAGACAATAGGTCACACTCATAAAGGGTATTTTTGGTAGTACCTTGGCTGAAAAAGGAAAGGTGATTGACGATCACAAATGAGATGTTCGATTCTCAATCGATCTTCAATATTAATCGAAACCTCTTTGACCTACCCTAAGGTCAGACTTTGAGGCATTAGATTAAATCCTTGGAACGGTAGGATAGACTATAAGTACTTAGTTTATGTTCCTAAAATTTATTAGTAGTGTATGATTTGGATTTATTTTTGTCAATTTTATTTACAATCTGTTATACATATCTCTCAGGGTGCTAGATCATAGTGTAAAATTGACTAGTAATGACTTCGTTAAAAGTGGTTAGTAACTAGAACGTTGTACTTATTGATCTTACATGCGATTAATTTTTCGGAAGAGATATTTCTCTTGAGCCTTCAAGACTTAAGTGACGTAAATAAATATGTCACTGCTGTCACTCGTGTTGAACGAGAGACAACCATAGTTAGTTTGAAAGATGATTGGGACGATAAAATTCTTCTAGTGAATTTTAATTGTGTAGTGTCTACACGAGAAGTTTCCTAATAGAAAAATTGGAGAATCATCAATTAAAGTGTCGCTAGTTAGACGGTATTTGGAACCGATAAACTAGTGGGAGCTTTTATCTTATGTTTTTCTAATTTATTAGAAAATTAGTCCCACTGGGTAACGCTTTCATTAGACATCCCACAGTTCACGAGTAGTGTCTACTCAAACGAATTGCTAGTTCAAGACTATTTTCTTTTAAGGAAAGTTAAGAATGGGAAAGAATGTCTATAACTGTTAATCATCTTAACTAAAGTTTTGAGGCTATACCGAAACATTAAATAAAGAAATTATAGGATAAGGAAAGTGATTTCGGATAACTAACCAATGAATCCTTAGCGACTTTCTTAACCGAGTAACTTGACTCGGTAGCTTAGTTCTTTGGAAGAACAAGGAAGATTTGCATTAACGATTAATACAAGAATAACAGCGGCGATAATTTCAAAGCTAGAATAGTGGGAGTGGTATGAGGAAATGAATTTTTGATTCGATCCTTGAATATCACGGAAAATTTTATTTTTCTGTTTACAGATTCGTTGAAACAAATGGATTCACTTTCAACTCGATATATTGTTGCCTCATAGAAAGTGAAAATGACATTTGTAGTACGTATCCGAGACTCGGACTTTTGTTTGATAAAGTCAGAACCACTAAAGAAATGCTGAAAAGGTATATGTAACACGTCTTAAACTATTATAGGCAAATGGTTTCCGTATTAAGATAAACGATTCTTCAAAATCTATTAATTAGTGCATATATCCTAGAGATAAGACCTAACGACTGGCTGAGGGTGATTCCTATCTCCCAGTCTCGGAACACTGTCTCAAAGGAACAATGACTAAGCTTCCTTTCTATGAGGAAAGGGTAATAGATCTAAAGAAGTAACATAGCTTGTTCACAATGACCTTCGGGGTCTAGTGAAAGATACAAGCTAATGGGAGCTTTTGAGTGGTGACATTTTGTCTGATAATTACTCGAAACATGATTTAGTTTATCGAAAGAATACGAGGAGGAGTCTCTGATTTTACCGAAGAGAATAGAGTATTCCATGCTCAGAAATAGGCTATCGCATAGTCTTGGGACTGATGCTCGGCCTGCCTCCTAGTGGAATGATTCTCACTGAGGAAGAAACCATAGACTTGCCCTATATAGTTACTGATGTGCTACAATACACTGCTAAACTCGATTAAGATAATTGGTTGCAAAATAACGGTTAACAATACTATGTAAACCGAGAAGTCTACCTAGAAGATGCTAGTGAATTTATGGATAAGGAGTGAATTCGGTTCACACCACTTCCCAAAATGTAGGCATTTAGCATTTAATGCTTGAAGGTAGGATTGGAGATTTTGCACATACGTTCAGATTGTGACCGTTCGTGAAATATCTTAATGAGACGAGTGAAGGTTGATTATAAGATTCTTGAGATCAGAAAGTGACGGTTGAACTGTCACAAACCTTCTGATAGAATCTATAAGTAACAGCCTTAAACCTTGGAGTACGGTTACCCAAAGGTAGTTACTATCTGATTTAATCAGACCACGTCCAACATCGGTTGTTGGTGATTGCACTGATAAAAACTACTAGATCAGAATGTCAATCCACCCAAGACGCTGTGGGAGTATGGTTTAACCGTTGACCCATTGTAGTTTTGTGGACTCTACAGTCTGCCGGGGTGATTGATAACCTATGGCTCTTGGTAGGTCAGATAGATTACGATCATAGAGGTTGGTTTGAAAACCTTAACCCTGTGAATGAAGTTTTAGTACTCCAGTTCTGTTCAGCCTCTAGTAGAACCACCTGAGTGTCTCAGGCCCAGTGGGAGTAATTGGATCTACGCCGAAAGAGTCGAATGAATAGGAAAGTTTAACCTTTCAGCGCAAAGCTGAGTGGTATATGGGTGATTCCTGACAAGTAGAGAGTTAACCAGACCTTGAACTCTCTCACCACTCAGTCTTGCAAGATTTAGTTCAAAAGCAGAAAATAGGGGTGATTCCCTGAGACTTTCTTGCCGAAAAACGGAGTCTGGATTCATTCGGAACAGAAGGGTCTTGGTTAGAACAAATGGCAGGATGACTGCCGGGGCTTATATCCTTTGTGGATTTAAGAGAACCTCTCGGTCATTTAAAGTCACATGTTTTAAAATAAGTGGACTTGACCAGAACATTGATAAGTCCTGGATATCAATATTGGTAAAGTAGTAGTATTAGTGTTCATGAATGATAACACTGAAACGGTTGGAAATAACATGTGTGTGCTATCTGAAGTCGGAAACTGACAGGCCAAGATTCTCTGGATGAGAGAATTGGACTATATTCTAAGGATCTGATTCGGTCAGATTCACGAGCATGAGTCATTGGCTATCCCACCTATCTTATTGAATAAGATGACAATGCATACACGTATGCAACATTCATCGAGAGTAGTCCTACCCTACCTCTCAGGAATGATTCTCTAAATCTTCGGATAAAGAGAAAATGGGATAGAGTCTGTTGTAAAACTGATGGAGATAACTTCAGATGCAAGAAACTGAAACAGAAGCAATCAAACATAAACAATCAAAGGAGATAACAGAAACAAGAAGAACACAGATTTAACGTGGAAAACCCCTCAGTGGGAGAGGTAAAAAACCATGGGCAGAAAAGAGATATTTTATTATGCACTTAAATTTACAGATTTCAACACACTTGGACAATGAGACAATAATTGTATTTATAGGCACAAATCCCTAAACCCTAGCCACAAGGAATCTTTGTCTGATGCACCATAAATACCCCTACACGTGTCCTCCTTTTAATGACACCGTGTATATCATCACATATAATGAATTAATGAGATGTGGGACCTGTTTGTATTGAAGTACTCGTGAGACTATCACCTGGCTGATAGTTACCCTCATCGACGAAGCCTCGATGGAGACTCCACCCTACTAATGCACTGAGTAATTGAATACCCTTCTCAGCTGTTCATCACACAGATGAGTCTTCAGATTGGTTCCACCAGATGTAGAGTTTCTCCACCTTGACTTCAACTCTCACAAGAGTCAAACAGATTGCATAACCAGGATGTACTTGTACCGATGCATTCGTCAATGCCGGATGTACTGCATCTGACTATCTCCACAAGATCCACTCCACCGATCCCGCCTCGGTAGAGTTTCCAAAAGCAGATTATAAGCTTTGAATATTCGGTAAGTCTTGGCAAAGCTGAAACTTACTCTGCTTCGGTGGTTTAGTGAACATGTCAGCAGGATTATCCTTGGTGCTGATCTTTTTCACTACAATCCTCTTCTCATTCCTCAAGAAATGATACCTGACATCAATATGCTTGGTTCTCTCACGATGAACCTGATCGTTGGCTAAACATATTGCACTTAGACTGTCACAATATATATCAGCCTGGTCCTGATGCAACCCCAAATCACTGACTAGCCCCTTCAACTAAATACCCTCCTTAGCCGCTTCAAGAAGAGCCATGTATTACGCTTGATGAGTTGATAAGGCTCTCAGAGCTCAAGAGTAGCTTTCAAATTGACCACTTTGCATTTCCCAATGTAAACATATAACTTGATCATTGATTTTCTGCATTGTCAACATCACTGCTGTAATCAAGATCACAAGAGCTTTGTGACCAGACTAAGATCACCTCCATAAATGAGACCAACATCAATCGTACCTCTCGGTACACGAATATCCTTTTAACAAACTTTCGGTGTTCCTTTCCCGGTTGAGCCATAAACTGCGACAACACTTATTTGCTGAGCCAGATCGTGCCTAGTGCGGTTTATGGCATACATCAAACGCCAACCGCACTAGCATAGGAAATTTTGACATATACTCCTTCTTCTTGGTGATGTGAAGCATAAATGCACAAATGAACATTTGATGCCATATGAGTATATATTGGTTTTGCGTGCCAGACATCCCAAACTTGGCCAATATCTTACGCACATAACCTCTTTGAGACAAGAATAATTTCTTTTGACTTCTATCTCTCCGGATCTCCATCCCCAAGATTTTCTTGGTTTGCACCAAAATCCTTCATTTCAAATTCAAAGACTAAGAAGGTTCTTGATGATTTTGAACATCGACTTTCTTGCAACAACAATCAACATGTCATCCACATACGAACAAGATAGATATATGATCCATCTTTCAAAGAGATCGTGGTATACACAATGACCATAAGGACTTCTGTGTAACCTGTTTTGAAGCATAAAATCATCAAACCTTTTATACCATCGCCTTGGAGCTTGCTTGAGACCATACAATGATTTCTTCAACTTGCAAACATAATTTTCCTTGCCAGAACTTGAAAACCCTCAGCCGAGTCATCTATATCTCCTTATCCACCTCACCATGTAGAAAAGCGCTTCACATCTAAATGCTCAAGCTCCAGATCCCATTGTGCCACCATTGCTAGTAACACCCTGATCAAATGTGTCGACCACTCGTGAAAATATTTCATCAAAGTCAACCCCTTCCTTTTGATCAATCCTCTTGCAACCAAACGTGCCTTATACGACGACCCTTCGCGCTTTAGTTATTCCTTCCTTTTCTTGAAAATCCATTTACAAGTCACAACTCCTTGTCAAGAGGGTGTTTGACTAATTCCCAAGTCTGATTCTTCAGTAATGACTCCATTTCATCTCCCATGGTAGCATGCCACCGAGATGCTTCAGACATGTCACTACTTCCTATAAGTAGTAGGTTCAAAGAACTCTACTTCTTCTCGCAACTTGGAGTGCATATCTAGCCAAATCATCATATCCATATCTCCTGGAGGTATCCCAACATTAGATCTTCTAGGCTCACGGCGCCTAGACTCTGTTGATCAATGTTTGTATGACGCCCTACCGAGGTCTCGAGAGGTGGCTTGAATCGGATCTCGGTTCATTATCCGGATCAAGATAGTGTTGATTTGGATCCACCGATTGTTGCATATCGAGAGACTCCACCTGAAGCTCGACTGCTTTATCAACACTATCGATTCAAAGATCGGTTTGCACTCAGTGACCTCCCACCGATGAGTTTAACATAGAATTTTCATCAAACACAACATCCCTGCTGAGGATTGCTCTGGACTCTGCTGATGACCAAATTCTATAACCTTTCACTCCATCGCCATACCCCACAAACACTCCCTTCTTGGCTCTTGGCTCCAACTTCCTTAACTAACATGATAGTAAGTCAGTACTTCCAAAACCCTTAGGGTGAGTAGTCGCAGGGCTTGCTGACCACATTTCAAATGGTGTCTTGAGATTGATCCTCGTGTGAGGACTCCTGTTGATTAAGTAGCAAGTCGCCTTAACACCTCTCCGCCCAAAATCTCCTTGATAAACCAACTTGAGAAAGCATACATCTTGCCCTCTCCAAAGTAGAGTTTGATTCATCCTTTCAAATTTACACACCATTCTCACTGAGGTGTATTCCTTACAGTATGATGTCTGGCAATACCCTCAGCTACACAAAATGAATCAAAATCAGTCCAGCAGAATTCCAGACCATTATATGTACGAAGCTTCTTGATTTTCTTGCCTAACTGATTCTCCACTAGGGCCTTCCACTGCTTGAAGTTAATGAATGCATCACTTTTGTTCATCATCATCACCACCCAAGTCATCCTTGAATAGTCATCTATGAATGACACAAAATATCCGTGACCACCCAATGACTCAACTTTTGATGGACCCCAGCAATCTGAATGGATATAATCAAGTGATGCCTTTGTGTTGTGCAACCCTGCTGAGAACTTACTTCTATACAATTTCCCAAACACACAATGTTCACAAAAGTCCAGTTCTTAACCTTATATCCCCAAGAAAACCTCTTTGAAGAAAGAACACGCATGCCCTTTCACCCACGTGACCAAGTCTCATGTGCCACATCCCGAGTCTCTTGATCGGTGAATCTAACGAGGATGCAACAAAGGCAGCAGCCTCAGATCTGATGAGATCCTTGTAATATATACGAGGTTCCCCTCTTGATGCCTTTGAGGACTACAATCAATCTTTGAAGACCTTGGTTGTCCCACCTTCACCCTTGAAATTGAACCCTTTGTCATCCAAGTGGATCGAGAGATACCAAATTCTTGGTCATCTGTGGAACATGTCTTACATCCTTCAGTGTCACGAGAATTTACCATCCTCTGTCCTTAACTTTACCGAGCCAATTCCCACAACTTTGCGAGACCTTCTTTGTTGGCCATATAGATTTGACCACCATCCATCTCGCTCATAAGTAGAAAACCACTCCTGTTTGGACAAATATGGTAGGATGCTCCGAATCAAGTATCCACACATCATTGTGGTGTGTAGAATCCTGCAACTAGAACCGGATCCTCATCGATTGCTCAAGAGCTGGCTCTTGTGCTGCAATTTCCTTCCTGCTTGTTTCTTCTTCCTTGGACAATTGGACTTCCAATGTCCCTCGCTCCTTACACATAATTACAGACATCGATTAGATTTAGGACCTTGGACCCAGCACTTCTTTTCTTCTTCTCGTCCATATCCTTTTCCACTATTGTCGCCACCACTAGCCCAACAACTGATTGCATCTGTCCCAAAGACCTTGTGTCTCTCACTCTCACTGGCATGTAAGGCCAGGACCTCACATCCTCCAAAGCTCTCAGATCCTTCCCATTTATGAAAGATCGCACAAAGTTTTCATATGATGCCGGCAATGACACCAACGAGGATTAGGGCTGCATCTTCATCTTCAATTTTAACATCAATATTCCTTAAATCAAGTAATATTGTGTTCACCGGTCAAGATGTTCCTCAACTCCTTTCATGCATCTTCAAACCGAACAACCTCTGTTTCAACAACAACTTGTTGGTCGGTGACTTGGTCATATACAAGCTTTCAAGCTTTTTCCACAACTTGGTCGGTGTCTTCCTCAAAGAACCTCGGTGATAACATCATCGATAAGAACAACATGATGGTTGAATGTGCTTTCTCTTCCAGATCGGAATAATGCTGCACTTTGTATTTGGTTTGTCGATATAAAGGATTCCACAAACCCCTGTTTGTTTCAACAATTGCACGCATCTTGATTTGCCACGCACCAAAAACTGTTCCTTCCTCAGAAATTTATCGATTTTCACGTTTACTCATCGACATCTTTTCTTGCTAAATATCACAAATTTATCACGAGATCCTAGCACCTTGTCAAGGTCTTGGTGAAGATGAAGTTGATCGTACAGATTGTTTTCTCCAGAACCTGTCTCCGATACCACTTGTTGTAAAATTGATGGAGATAACTTCAGATGCAAGAAACAGCTTGAAGCAATCAAACATAAACAATCAAAGGAGATAACAGAAACAAGAAGAACACAGATTTAACGTGGAAAACCCCTCAGTGGGAGAGGTAAAAAACCACGGGCAGAAAAGAGATATTTTATTATGCACTGAAATTTACAGATTTCAACACACTCGGACAATGAGACAACAACTGTATTTATAGGCACAAATCCCTAAACCCTAGCCGCAAGGAATCTTTGTCTGATGCACCATAAATACCCCTACACGTGTCCTCCTTTTAATGACACTGTATAGCTGTCACATAACAGAATTATCAGATGTGGGACCCTGCTGTATTCCAGTACTCAGCAGACTATCACCTGTTTGATAGTTACCTGTGCGCCGAAGCCTCGATGAGCTCCACCCTACTGATGCACAAAATTGAATACCCTTCTCAGCTGTCCATCACACAGCTGAGTCTTCAGATTGGTTCCACCAGATGTAGAGTTTAAGTCACTTTACTGACAGAGTCTCTCTTGGATAATGGCAAGTTAGGTTATCACAAATCAATAGTAATCGAATCTTGGATTCGAGCAATAAGTAGTGGTTTAGTACGTCCTCAAGTATCTTTAGAGAACGATGAGTCATATTCTTGTATATTCAGGTGCAAACTTGAATATGGTTGACTACACTGATTCTGACTTGTAGTCAGATTAAGGATGATCTTTAAGTTGATCTCGGGCTCAGTGTTTACTCATAGTGCTTAGAATTTCCTTTTATGGTCTGGGAGTAATTCCAGGTCTGATAAGCCGATATCACTTCATTGTGAAAACAGTGAAGATATAGCTTAGAAGGATCTTCTCAGTCACTAGAAGTCAAAATAATATTGAGAGAGAGTACCCGCCTGATTAGATGGACCAGCGACGTTTCGATCCTAAAGATCGTCTCGAGCCGACAACCTAAATGATCAGTCGAGTGCTTGAAGGGTACGGCATTGATAGATATGTCTCATCTGCTTTTAGAGCAAGTGGGAGAATGTTGTGAATAAGATGAGAAATGGTGTGCTCTAAAAACAATCGTTGCTTGTCATTTCGTGCAAGTGGGAGATTGTTAGGTGTCGTGCCCGAAAGACAATTTGTGTAATTGTTTTTAATAATGGATGACAGAATTTATCTCACCTTAGTTACTTGCTTTGTGCTTGTAAAGTAATACGCTGCGGCAAACCCTAAGTATATCTGTATGTAACCACTTAACTCAGTGTATGGATTACACGTGAGGATTGAGTTAGTGGTGATATACTTAAACTGTTAGTCCGTGGTGAACTTAATCAGAGTTTAGGGTCTCTTGATTAAAACACCAATAATGCGCCCAGAACACCTTAGGGTGTGATAGTCTTATCCGGAATGTCGGTAGAGGGTACCTACGTGGGGCATTTATATATGATAGCATTCATATAGGACTGGACCGATTTAATCTGTATTTCTCGATATAATTCCGTAATTGAGGAATCTTATTAAATCATTAGATGATCATATATGGATCAACCTTAATCCTGAGGTGATCACAGGGTGCTGCTTGTCTTGGGGTAGTGTTTGATGTGTTAGTTACGGTTCACTGAGATATGTGTTCCAAGCCACTTCTCATTGGCACTATCTCCGATGAGTGAGTAGTTCGATTTTCATAGACATGGAATCCATTCCTTTCCTCGTGGAAGTAGAGAGTCGATCCCTTATTTGTTAGCCCTAAGAAAGTGATCGATCGGCCGAGTTCATATTTAGACTAATTAGCTACTAGTCGGATATGTGAACTAATTGATCACTAAGGGGTTAATGGTAAAAAGGATAAGATATTACGAGTCGGGTTCACGAGACTTCCTCTCGAATGGACGATCTATGGAGGGTTAATCCGTATGTAGTGATTATATCAATGGACGCTTATTCACTCTATATGGTTGAGTATAAGTATACATCTATAATCGGTAGAGTCGATTTCGGGTTTATGGTGGCGTAATCCCGAATTAATAATTAATGTACTTATTACGCTCGATGAATAATTAATTATTGAGCTACTGGTTATAGGTCCATGGTCCCGATGTGGCTTCAGTAATTCGTGACTAATAATCTTGTTATTTGGGCCTCATTGATAATTAATTGGTTTGGCTAATTAATTGATATGCATAAATATTATTTAGTTGGGCTAAATAATATAATACACATAAAAGACATTTTATGTGGGCTTGGAAACCCTAAAGGTGGCGCCAATGAAGTCATTTAATTAGAGAGAAATTAGTTTTCTTGGATATTTATTTGACATGTGATTTATCTTTTATTTGTTAAATGATAATTCATGGAATATTAGATAATAACATGATTTATCCTAATTTGTTTGGGATAATCATTTTATTTATCTTTTATTTGGAATAAATGATTTATGTAATAATTATCTCTTAATTATTAAATCCTTGGAGGGCAAGGATTACTCTCCTATATAAAGAGAGTTCTCCCAAGCCTTAGAGATTGCTTAATTTCGACCACCATATCAAGAAGGAGAGGAAAAATTAGTTTTCTCTCGTCCAGGGTTTTAGAAGAAGAAAAACTCTAAGTTTTTCTTGGTGTTGCATATCAAGGAGGTTCGTGTATCAAGAAGGGTGTCCACCAACCGCCGTTTGGAGAACACATCGGAAGATCTTGGCTTCTCTTCCTACTATTGGTAACATGGTCTTAACTCCCTTGTAGTAATTTAAGTCCTTTAATTATGTATTGTGATATATAAGTCGTGATCCATCCGCTGCGCGTAGATCTAACTCGTTTAGATCTAAGAACCTGCATCCTTCAGGAAATTCCTAGAGATCTTTGAGGTTGCAGTTACAAAAATTCCTAAGCAGTCTGACCTTCACCAATAACTATGGCTTCACAAACTGAATATTTGAAACAGGTAGGATTGCTGCTCCAAAGTATTCCCCTGGTCCTTGAAGGGTAGGATTGCCTCTTCACCAGCACCACCCCAAACAACAGTTCTTGACACCTAAGTGCATCTCTGTCTTCAGTAGGTTTCTTGTAAAAGAAAGGTTGAATCAAGTAAATGATTCAGTTATCAGCAGCTTGATCAGGATGAAATGATCAGCAACTTGATGTCTTCAAGTGTGTGAACTTGATGTAACTTGATAGCAGGTTACACTTGAAGAGTTTCTGGATCAGTAGCTTTAAGCTCAGTGATATCAGTAGGGTGATTTTCTTGATAAGAAACTTGATAGCTTTGAGTAGATTATCACTTTTCATCACTTGTATCTGGATCAGGAGTCTTCTATTTATAGGTGAGAATCCCGTGACATATGTTTGAAATTCAAACATAGCCGTTTCAGATTTGTCTCCATCTTGACTTGCTTTCTGTCTCTGTACATAGTACTGACACTGTTAGTTTGCTTTTTGGGAGTTTTCAGTCTGTCCACCCTTTGACTTATGTCCATTGGTTAATCCTCAGAATCTTTCCGACATTCTTTTCATCTTGGCCACTGATTTGTTGACAATATCAAGGCTTGTAATCCATCATTATCCTTGTAATCATCCAATGTAACCTTTGATTAAATCGATATTTATACTCAGCAGATACCTGTGTATATTAGTCTACTGATGTTCATGTCAGTCAGCTGTCTTAAGTCTGTTGTGTTTTTGAAACACTTCAGCTGACTGTCTTTTCATCTAACGTTTTATTATGAAGTTAGAGTACACCAATTTGAACATAACTAAGTTTCAATCACCAATTAACGTATGGAACTTAGACCTTGTACACAAGGTATATGTAATCAGTTTAGGTCATCACAGACTTCCCTAAATTCTGGTTCTATATCCTTGGCTCTAAGTACTAAGTTTGATCCCTTAGCTTTCAATAACTGAGTTTGAACCCTCAGCCTTCAATAACTGAGTTTGAACCCTCAGCCTGCAGTCTTCAGTAGTTCCTAACTAGTCTACTGACCTAGTTACCTTACTGACCTAGACAGGTCTGTTGATACAGTCAGCTGATCTAATTACAATGCCTGTTTGATCAAACCTATACAAGGATCAAACTCTAATAAACCTATATATTTGATCTAGACATCTTTTTGCCTTTGCTCTATAACAGCTAGTCTGGCACTTATCATTAAAACTTAAAATAAGTCCAACAATTTCTCCCATTTTAGTGATGATGCCAATATCCTCCTTACATCAAATCAAAAAGATAAAAACAAAAACAGAACAAATTTAGCCACTTCTCATTATAATCAAATTTGTTCAAACTTATTACAAACTAGGATCAGTAGAATGAAATAAATAATGTAAGTGTGCTGATCAAGTTTCTGTCTTTGTCTTGTTCTCTCTTCTCATAGAACTCCTTGATTTCTCTAACTACATCCAACATCCATTGGTTTTCAATTAGGGAAAAGTCAACCCAATGATTCAGCTCTTTCCACCACTTCCAGGCTTCTGGTAGAGTTAATATAATGTTATGAATACTAAAGCCTTGTCCCATATAGAAATGTTTGAATTCATCCAGTGAATCCCTTGCTGACTGAACTCCCAGTCTTTGACCTCTTCCACCTCTTCCTCCTCTTCCACCTCTAAAGGAAGCTCTCAGTGCATTGACCCTTGTTTCCTAAAGTTTCAGTCCCCGAAAGGAATCCAGTCCTTCCTGAAATCCCATGTGATGATAGGGTTTCTTCCTTCCATAGTATAGCTTCTTATATTTTTGCAGGAGGTCATCAGTCAACTGAATCCTGCCAGGTGCAGGTTTCCTGAACACATTTATATCATTCTCCCGTATCTTCTTTGCAAAAATCCTTCCAGCCTCCTTTTCATCTATTGTAAGGCCATCTTCCCCCTTATTGACATCATCAATAAACCGGGACAGTAGACCATGAGCACTCTCCTGTGTGATCACTAAGTTAGCAAGTTGACCTTCCATAATCTCTATCCTTGTGTCAACTGCAATGATCCTTCCTTCCATAGTTTGTTCCAGCAGATTGATTCTCTCAGTAACATTAGGATCCAATGCATAAGGTTGAGGTGCTTCAGCAGGGTGAGCCACAACAGGCTTGGGTGCCTCAGCAAGCTTGTCAAGATTTTTGTGAATTGAGGCAATCTGTTCATTCAAATATTTATCTCTGTTTGCTGTACTTAGACTTATATTTCTCACATCTTGGGTTAGGTCAGCAATAGCATATTCAGTGGAAGTGATGTTGGAAGCAACTGTTTCAGTAGTTCTTCCTCTGTTTTCCACCAGATTCATCAAGTCTTCAAATCTTTGTTCCTGTCTATTCAATTGAGTCCTTAATCGTAATATCATCTCTTCTCGCCTCAACTCTTCCAAAACATGTGTTGATACTTGCTGACCATATGTCCAACAAAATCATCAGCAGGCTCTTCAACATTATAGTTTGCCCTTGGTATGCTGACAACCATGGCTCTTGTTCTATCCCATCCAGCAGGTTCAGGACCTTTCTCAATCACATCTCCAAAAATTTCTTCCAAAATAGGATCTTGTGTAGGTTGAGGTTCTAAAACATGTGCCTCCTCGAAAATTGGTACATGTGCCTGTTGAGGTTCATCCGCAACTTGTTCTTCCTCAGGCATTTGGAACTCCTCATCACTGAAGTCACAGTAAAACAGCTGTTCATCCTCATCAACAACAGTCTGCTGACTATCTTTACCTTGTGTAGCTTTAACTTCAGTAGCCTGTACTACAACACTAGGTTCTACAATAGCCTATGTTTCAGTAGTCTTGGCCACAATATGTACATGGTATTCCTCGAATCCCATCAATGGTTCCAACCTTTGTCCAGGTGTTGTCTGATCCTCGAGAGGCTTCGAACCTCCTGTTTAGACTGTGTATTCGGTCTTTGTTTGTAACTCAAAGAACTTTGAACCACCTCTTCAATAGAAATATGAGGAAATACAACCAGATTTTCCTCTAAGACTCCTCTATCATCAGCAACCTTCTGTAATTTATCTGCAACTTGAGATAAGGTTGCCTAAGTCTCAAACCACTCTTGATACAGAGCTGAGTCCTCTGAACTTGCATCAGCTTCTTCAAACATAACAACATCATAAATAGTAGATATTCTGGCCTCTTTCAGGGATGTTGCTACAACAAGCTGTCTCTCCAAATCTTTATTGAAAATATATCCAAGTTCTTCATTTAGCAAGTCAGTCTGCTGATTCTTAGAATGTGTATCAGACTCCACAACCAATTAGGTGTCAGACACACTGATCAGTCTGTTATCTCCAAGAGTTATCCCATCATTAATTAGAGCTTCTAGATCATCCATAGTCGTATCATCCATGTCTTCATCCATATAATCAGTGTACTGGCCCTCAGCAGACTTGCTAACATCAGCAGATTGATATGTTGTATTGTCTTCAGATCCGTGTCTTACATCCTCAGTAGGTCTTTTGCAGTGCCACTAGGTTGGCCTGGAAAGGAAGGGTGATCATCATCAGAATCAGAGGATGATGAATCATCATTATCATGTGCATCTTGTGGTTCTCTGAACATGATGCTTCCTTTCTGCTTCTCTCTTTCAATAATATCCAGCAGCCTCACTTATAGCTTAGATGTATCAATCAGTGCAATCAAGCTCTCTACTCCCAACTCCCAACTGATTGAATGAACATTCCTCAAAATCAGTCATTGACTCTGCATTTGATTTTTTGTCTCTTGTAGAAACCAAACTTCC